>JARHVA010000720.1:0-147500 GCA_037957365.1 Torreya grandis | reverse complement strand
TGTGTAAATCAAGTACATTAGTGGCCTAGATTGTAATTTAAAAAATATGACATTATGTCTTCTCCTTTAGTACTTTAGACATATATCTAGGTTTTTATTTTGACTGGTATAATAATAAGATAAAATAGGAAAGCTTTAATTTGAGTGTTCTTTTAGTTTTAATTGCTAGGTGAGGATTAATTAAGGGTTCATATTGTATTTATACAAATCTTATAGTAAATAAATTGATTAAAGCACTTAAGTTAAACATTGTAGTGCATTTAATTTGTAAATTGGATGAATTTAGGGAATTGGACACATACATCATGTTAGGATAGTAATGTCAATGCTACTATCTATCTTGAATGTCAGTGCCTAGGAGAAAGGAGAGTGACACAAGCTCAAAACTTGTAAAGGTGTAAGATAAGTACATTTTAATCATTCTAAGTAAGATAAGATGTCTATGTCATCAAGATAAATATATTATTACTAATATATTGGCCAAACATCACAATATATATCTTATGCAATGCTTTCAAAAGTAAGACATATATATAACTAAGAGGAAAAACCAAGGTCTACATTTGTCAAGTGTACAAGACTGAGGTACAACATATTCAAAAAATATCATCTACAATAAATATGTGGAAATATATTTTTTAATATCTCTCTTAGGATATTCAAAATGGTTAAGATAGGATTTAAATCTGTAAATGCCTTAGATGAGGCCACATGTCAAAATATTAGGGCACCATAGTAGTCAAAGTTTATAAAACATTAATCCAAGACTAGTAATCTCTAGGTGGATAGGATCTCACCACATGGAGAGATATATTTACATGATATCCATATAAAAGTATGTGCATGTGGATATTTGGGCCAAGTATCAAAATAATGCAAAGCTTTCATGTGACACCACTTACCTAGGATGGTTAGTTAATGATATGTAAGATGTATAATCCCAAAGTTTGAAATGAGATAACATGTCAAAATCTTGGGGATAAATATTATTTAGATAAAATTGAGCATATAATTAAGACTATAAAGCTATAGGTGGCTAAAATATCACCATGTGGTGGCATATCATTACACTAGAGATATAGAAAAATTAGGGAACATGGGTCCTCAGGCCAAGCAACAAAGTAAAAAAAGGACATGATGTGGCATAGTCCTAACACATATAATAGACATGGGCATACTGGATCAATGAGAGGCATCCACATATTGTATATTTCCTAAGGTAGATATATGGACTTCCATAAAAAGAGTTCAAGCTTGAATTTCATGGTCATTTCAGCTTGCCAAGCCTACCAATGCCTATAAATTTATATGTTGGTCCAATATGAATGGATCGATCATATTATGATTTTTTTAGTAGTATCATGATCATGGGATGTATAATTAAAAACATGTTAGGTATTTTCATTGATTGATTATTGGTGTCCACTTTAGGACCAATTCAAGGGAATAAAACATAAATTATTCCTTAATAAGGTTTGATCCCTATCTGTGTAATATGTGACCAACTTAAGATCCCAAAAAGGATCCCAAAGATATTCCACCATACATAAGTGGAATTTAGTTGTCATGATCCATGTAACTTTGACCATAGTTAGGGTATAAACTGATTTATCCCTAGGAGGACCCAACTTATTGATTTATCATCACCACCCATTTACGAGTTGATCTTGGGCTCATTAAACAAAGTTACTATATAAGAATAGTTATTCACTATGATAAGATCTAGTTCATCTATATTTAAATGCTATGATACAATAACTAGAGTCTTATTTTTCATTTTCTTGTTATTTTTATTTTCTTAGTTTCTATTCTTATGCACTAGATTGTTGTAGGATATTTTTATAGTTTCAGTTGGAAAGGAAAAATCCTACACATTGTTCCTTTTATCCAATATCCTTGAACTGAAAGGTTGTGAGGATAATGTTCATAATTTGCACATCAATATGGTAATTGTGTTCCTATTTCTTCATCATCAATTTCTCCTCAAAATTTATCACCATATTTTTTTGACTGTGTAAATACTAGTTAGATAAAAAAGTGGTTTATGGGATTTTTCTAGCCAAATGAACCTAGATTATCTACATTATATTATGGGATCAAATTGATTCCTCTTCAAATTTTATATTTTGAATATTTTTAATCATTTGTTAGATTATTTTTAGATTAATTTAATTTATAATAAATACTTATAAGTTTAATTTGGATAGCATGTTCATCATTTGTCTCTTCTAAAATATTGTTGAATCTAGTGTGTTGGAGACAAGTGTTGCTCTAAGAGGAGTTCTTTAGGAAGTCTAAATGAGAGGAGTCTTTCTGATTCTAAGTTTATTTTATGAATATTAGAGTGTATATTATATATGTCCCTTATATGGAATAGCATGCATATTCCAACTGAAGTATCTAGTTCTCCATGGCCTTATATACAAATATCTTGGGAATTTTTTTGCCAAACCAACTTCATTTTATGAGAGGCAGAAGGGAAAATGGGAAATTCTCACTACTTGAGCCTTTACTATCCTTTTTTAATCTTAGATTTGGTGTCTTGTACCAAATAAACAACCAATAGGGTAGAAGCACTATAACTATTTTTCTGATAGTGTAGGTTCTCATAGATATTGGATCATCTATTGGATAAATTTAGTCTAATGTTTTATATCACTGACTATAGAGGCACAAAAAAACATGTAGCACACTAAACATGATTTAGAGGGTAAGTTGAGAGTAACTTCCTAGGTTAACCACTTATTGGTGCACCAAAAAAATAGATGTGTGGCTACCTTACTAAGGTTTAATAAAAATGGAATCACATCCATTTCCAATATACTATGAGATAGGTGGAAACTAAACTTTATGTTTATCTCTATACTATGGCTATCAGTATTGGGGAAATCCATTCATACCATAATGTTTATAAATATAACACTTATATCCATTCATGACAATATATAAATAGTTTTAAAACTATTTGACCATAGTTTGTAGGAAAAGCTAAATAAATATAAAATAAAGTAAAAAATTCAGTATTGAAAACCAATTTTCAGCATTTAATGATTTGACATAAAAAAGTAGTCAACTTGAAATAAAGTGTTTGATTAATATTTGAAATGAAAAATTAATT
The DNA here is from genome assembly GCA_037957365.1 of Torreya grandis. NCBI lineage: Eukaryota > Viridiplantae > Streptophyta > Pinopsida > Cupressales > Taxaceae > Torreya > Torreya grandis. The sequence continues at coordinate 144,382 of JARHVA010000720.1, read as the reverse complement.
TATTTTAGTAATGATTTAAAATTAAACAAACATAATTATATCAGTGCTAGTCAATGTAATTATAAATAGATTACATAGTTGTATCAAGCTTATCAATGTAGTATGCACACATAATTACAAGAGGTAAAATTGTATCAAGTTGTTCGATGTAGTTATTATGAGAAAGGATGAAGGTAAAATTGTATCACATATTATGAATGTAATTGGATAAAAAGGGATTAAGATGTAATTTAAAATAAAAATTATATTGAGTTGTTTGATATAGTTGTTTGATCAAGAAAATTACTACATAACTATATTGGGTGGGTTGATATAGTTGGTTCGTATAAATATGAGGATGTAATTGTATCATAATGATCGATACATTTTGTCACATCCTAATTTATATTTAATATAAATAACCTATTGATCTATGGATTTGTAAGGTTATTATGTGATTAACTACTGATTGATTGAGTTTTATGTCATATACTAATTATGGGACAATTATATGTTGCTTAATTTACATGATTGATTAACTATGAGTTAGTTGTACTTTTATATTTTATACATTATGATCATGTTTATTAGTTTATAAAGTATTATTTTATGGATATATTTATTTTTTGAACTAATTACCTTAATTTTTTGAGGTGTAGGAAGGATCCATCCCTCAGAGTGTGATAGAGGGAGAGCATCATCAGAGAGGGTGGTGTAGATAAAAGCATTGGGTGATGACAGAGATGAAAATTGGAAACCCATGCACACACCATAGTATATTAACATGATTTATGTTCATTTCTTGAGTTAGATAGTTATGGCATGTTTTATGTTACTTTAATTTATGTGAGTGTTAATATACTTTCTAGTGTGATCTTGGTTATTGTTGATGATCATATTGATTTGGTTGTGTGATTTCATTAATTTAGTTGTCATACGTAGATTATCTTTTATGATGTTATTTCCTGGTTTAATGAGTGAATCCATACATTTTTTACTTGCCTCACTATTTTATTAAGTATAAATATGTAGTGTAATGATGTGTTGTTATGTATGGATTGTTATAGTAACTTGTAGATGGATTGTATTGTGTTACTTCATCTATATGAATAAGGTGATAATAATATTTAGAAGATTATTATTGTTGATAGTAATTTTATATCCTAATATAAAAAATATATCAAGATCATTATTTGAAAATATCATTATATTTGATTTAGTGTTGACCAAGGGTTTAATATTCATAATATATTAAACAATGATTTTATTATTAAATGATTAGGTGAAGTTGTCATGTTTTACAAAGTGTTTATTACTAATAAGTGAGAATCAATAGGTTATTTTGTTGACCTATTAATATAACAATTATTTATAAGGTCAAATGTTTTTCTAATGGTACTTATATTTAATGGACTTAATATTGTTGTCAATGGCCTAGTTTGTTTTGAATTTAGTTGATATACCTTTGAATTATATAATGATTAAGACTTTCATATAAGTTGATGTATTTTTGTGAAGTTAATGTTGACATCCATAATTTGAAGGTGATAATATAAAGTTAGTTTATTTTATTAACAAAGGATCATTTGAGATTATTAGAGTTAACTTGGATTTGATTGAGTGTTAAACATATCAGTCAAGAAAGGAATAGCTTTATTTGGTTTACATAGGGAACACCTAGTTCACTACTAGTTGGTTAATCATGGAAGGATATTGGAGAGTTATGTGGAAATAAATGAGTATGAATATGAATAAAATTATGAAGGAGAGACCATTGAGAAAACAATTGGTATACAAGAGATTTGAATAGAAAATTTGAGATAACAAAGGGAGGAGAACTCAAACCATTGACATTATCTTGGGAGATTTTGACACTGGGTCATTTTGTTTTAAGATTTCTATGTTTTGTTATGGTGATTTTAGTAATAAAATCTTGAAGGGTTTTAGTTTATTATGGATTAAAAGCTATTTAGTGGGGTAAATGATGGGCCATGTGAATGGCTTGTCCATCTACATAACCCATCATATAACCCAAAAACTTGGTAAATAGCCATAATTATGGACCCTCTTACTTTTCACACTAGGATTTTCAAAAAAACCCTATAAGGGATGGATTTTATTATCTATTGTGTCCAAATTTTTAAACTTAGGTAACTATTTAAATTAACTCTATGTATTTTAGGTGTGGCAGAAACCCTAGGTAAAGAAAAAGGGTTTATAATTATTTAACAAAGTATATATAAGATGTCGATTGAGATTATATTTTAGTTTATTATTATTATTTTACTGATATGGGAATTTAGTTAAATAAACCTAAAATCTTGGAGGAGGTAAATGTAGTCAATTTAATCTGGCTATAAGAGTCAATTATGTATTGAAGTTGTTTGGCTATATAAAATGAAATTTGGGTTATTCTATTATTTAATTATCTTTTATGTGTGTGTGTGTGTGTGTGTGTGTGTGAGTGTGTGTGTGTGTGTGTGTGTGTGTGTGTGTGTGTGTGTGTGTGTGTGTGTGTGTGTGTGTGTGTGTGTGTGTGTGTGTGTGTGTGTGTGTGTGTGTGTGTGTGTGTGTGTGTGTGTGTGTGTGTGTGTGTGTGTGTGTGTGTGTGTGTGTGTGTGTGTGTGTTTGTGTGTGTGTATGTACATACACACACACATACAAGAAATTTCAATGATTTACATGATGAATAAAGGTTGTGCATAGTATGGGAGTTAACTAGTTTTCTATGAATGATTAAATTTTGGTATGTAGTCAATTAAACAAATTTATATATATATATATATATATATATATATATATATATATATATATATATAGGGACTATATAAATAAAATTGATTTAGATTTATAGATAACAGATTGTGTTATGACAGTGAAATGGATTGGGAACAATAGAGTTTATGAGATCAAAGATTGGTTATTCTTATGTTATATATTATTAATACATACATAGTTATCAATCGATTGAGTTGATCATTTGATTGATTATGATATATTTTATATGTATTTAGTTGTGTATACAAAGTTAATATATAGGTTTATAATAGGTTCCCTTAAGTCTTGGTTAGGACTATAGACTCAACATATAGTGAATAAATATAAAGTATTAACTATGTCTTTTGAATTAAAAATAATTAGTAAAGTCTTGTTGATTATGTTTGAAATGATAACTCATTATATTTTACAATTCTATGCATATTTTAGTGAAACCACAAAAATAAGAATAAATGATAATCTAAAGAATAAATAAAATTGATTTAGATTTATAGATAATGGATTGTGTTATGATAGTGAAATTGATTGGGAAAAATAGAGTTTATGAGATCAAAGATTGGTTATTCTTATGTTATATATTATTAATACATACATAGTTATCAATCGATTGAGCTGATCATTTGATTGATTATGATATATTTTATATGCATTTAGTTGTGTATACAAAGTTAATATATAAGTTTATAATAGGTTCCCTTAAGTCTTGGTTAGAATTATAGACTCAGCATATAGTGAATAAATATAAAGTATTAACTATGTCTTTTGAATTAAAAATAATTAGTAAAGTCTTGTTGATTATGTTTGAAATGATAACTCATTATATTTTACAATTCTGTGCATATTTTAGTCAAACCACTAAAGTAAGAATAAATGATAATCCAAAGAATAAGGATAATATATCTTATGCACACTTTGAATGTTTATTGAATAGTTTATTAATCATAAATTGTGTGTTTATAATGTATATATAAATGTATGAAATATATATGTTATTTGATGATCATATAGTAAATATAAAATTGTATTCCATATAGAGATTTTTATATGTTGTTCAATATTTGTGATCATTATTTTACATAACAAGGTAATATGGGTGCTTGTTATGTGTTTGATGTTTAGTTGAAGCTTTAAATATAAGGAACTTACAATGTTAAATATATATCTTTTGAAGTTGTTAAATGAATGGATTTTTATTATATTTGTGAAATATGAACATGAAATAAGCTTTGTTTAATATTTGAAAAGTTGATGAAATAACTTTTAAAGTTACACATTGATATTTAGTAACTTGTAGTCTAAATATGATTCTTACCTAGATGGTATGTTTCTATTGAGGACTGTATATGATTCTATATATTATTTTGTAATAAATTAGAGGATATTAGATTTATTGAATTTCATTTGATGGATTAAATGTATGTAATTGATATTTCCATACATAGTATATTTATATATGCTAATAGGGAATACTAGATTTGAATCTATTACTTTTTATATTATTATATAATTAATCAGATCTTGAATTTATGACCTTAAATAAGAAGTATGATGGGTTCCACTAGCTTAATTAGCACCATCAATGCAAGATAAGGTGTTATTTTATTGAGTGGTTTATATGAAATTGAATGATCCTAGAGATCAATAACTAGTAAAAACTTTGGCCAAAGTAATGTTTATAGTTAAACATTATCATTTCATATGTTGATATAGTTTTTATATTTATGTGATATCATATTAGAATGTATTTATTTATCATACTCATTATGTATTAGATATATATAGCACACGGGTTATAGTTTGTCACTCTAGATTCCTACACCATCATTATCTACACATCCATGAAGGGAGGGCCATTTCCTTATTGGAAGATAGTGTGGGGGATCTATGGTCTGAGGTTGGTGTGGAAAATCACTTGGATGATGCTCTCACTCCCCACTAGAGTGATACACTTGAAATTATAGGGTGATATTTGAGTCATGAAGACTCATTCTCTGTGGAGCTTTGTATCATGTATATTATTTGAGACATTATTTATTACTAAAAAACATATTATTTATTCATTGTACTTATACAGTAGTGGTTATAATTTTATATTAGTTTGAATTGAAATTATTCTATTACTTTAATGATTTAAATGTAGTATTTATTGTTTATTTAGCATTGTTCATGATCTATTATATGTTTTCATGGTGATCATTATCTAAGTGGATTATATATAAACCTTTGGATTAATTAAATTAATGTAGTTAGTTAAAGATAATTAATTAAATTTATTATGGTTAAATCTATAAGATGAATATGTGTAATTATTTTTCAAAAAAATTACTATATTTTGGTAAAACCCAGTGGGGGTATTACATTGTGGTATTAGAGTTAGTATCAAACTCTATCACTTTATGTGTCTACTAACATAAACTTAATCTCATATTAACTATGAGGAATAATGGTGCACACTAGATAAAGAGGTGAGGGTAGTTTGAATACCAATCCCCTTATTGATTCAAATCAATTCACTATTGAGCAAGCTATGAAGTTGGATCAAATCCTCATAACCATGTAAGAGACTAGGGACCAAATCATGATCCTAGATTAGGAAATGTATGTACATGTAGAGGAGAATGCTCAAAAGGACCACAAATAACATATTGATGAGTAGGAACATCCTCAATATTAAAGGCATGAGGAAGTACCACAAGATTTAAGAGTTTGAGTAGCTATAGAGTTGACATGTGACATGAAAAAGGTGAATCCACCCAAGTTTCAGAGAATTGTATTAGGTGATGGAGATGAAGTGTGGATGATAGAAATGGACAAATATTTAAATATTTATAATTACTCTAAAGTCATGAAAGTATTATAGGAAGCATATCAACTTTCTAGAAAAGAAACAACTTGGTAGGCAAACAAGAAGATCGAGATGAACCTTGACTCAACCACCACCACTTGGGAATAGTTTGTGGAATTGTTTAGATCATGATGCATTCCAAATTTGTACTTTGATCATAGTCTTATATATTTTCATAATATTAAGCAAGGATACCTATCAATGAATAAATACTAGGAGTAATTCACCAAGATCTTTAAGTATGTACTTCAATATCAAGAAGATGAGAGGTTTAGGATCAATAAATTCATCATGGGATTTAAACCCAAAATTGGTTGTGAAGTAGATGTGAATTATATATACACATAATATTTTCAAACTTTATCAATTATTGATGTTTTCTATCTTGCAAAAATCCATTGAGTCTTAATCTCTCTAAGTTCAAGCCTTAAGGGGTGCACTGGGAAAGGGGTGGGTAGACCATTGGTACTTCACAAGATTATTGTCCCTATAATAACACTTTCTACTTACACCCCCATCTCTTAAAATCATTTCCCTAAGATTTTCCTCCTCTTTTTCACCCTCCTCTAATTATTTTATGCCTTCATTATCCCTTCCCTAACCTAAAATCCTTTTTAGTTATTTATGATACACTATCAAAACCATCAACCCTATACTCTAATTGATAAAAATCATTTAGGGTCTAGGTTAGCACTTGTCCAACCTAGACCTTGACCTAATCATTTTTTATTAATAATGATGTAGAGTTGATTGGGATGACATTGTCAGCTAAATTATCAAAAAGGAATAGGGTTAGATTCAACTATGTAAACACATTCATTTCATCATTTCTAAGAGGATATAAGAAGAAGACATATATATTGTAAATCTACTTATCCACCTTTATACTTGAGGATCATAGCTTAGGGTTTCATACTTTCTTTGGAGACATAAATCTTGTCTTGTTGAAAAGTCTTTTAGATGCATTGATAAGTTGTGTATCTTAGAACTAATTTATCTTTTTCATCCTTACATACCAAAACAACCTCTTTAAAATCACCTTGGCGAAGAGAAATATTGAAGCTCAATGGGTTCATATTCAAAAGTAATTATTCCTAGCTATGTTCCTCCTTTTTAAGAGTAGATAGATATGAATTTGTACTTATATCCCATGAATTATGATTTCATATACATTGACATGATTATATGTCTTATATTCATGTTTAATTTTTATTACCCCACTTTATGCCACAAGATTTGGAGAGCACTAGATTAGGCTTTTAATTGTTATCAGTTTAGTGAATATGTAAACATAGGATCTAGTTAGGGTTATTACATAGTTTTCCTTGATTGAAGGATTTGGAACCCTCTGTATTGATATTATTATGATAAGAGATCCATTATATATATATATATATATATATATATATATATATATATATATATAAAATAAAAGATAAATCCTACTTACACTTATTATTGATACATTAGATATTTGAGGTCACGATATATATATATATATATATATATATGTATATATATATATATATATATATATATATATATATCATGACCTCAAATATCTAATGTATCAATAATAAGAAGTGTAAGTAGGATTTATCTTCCTTGAGCTAGGATTAATTTAAAGATTTGTTATATTTCCCTTCTCATACATTATGGTGAACCCTAAGTGAATCTAATCATTTTAGATTTTTTTCAAATCATAATTTTTATCATTTTATTATATTTAACATATTTTTAGTACTACATCAGACTAGATTCATGTATTTCTAACTTTCTATTCATAGGTTTAACAAACAATCACTTCAAAATGACTATGTTTTATCTATGTAGGTCTTCATCAACTACAAGTTACTAAATACAATAGTTAGACAAATTATTATTATATAGTTCCAAATTATTATACATTATTTAACATTTTAAATATATCTTCTAATTTTTTATGTCAACATATAGGTCAATAAACACTGGTGAATAGGTCAACTTTGTTCATTATTTATTCTTTAACACACAAGGTTTTATATAACTTAGTCAAACCATTTGACCTAGTTTATAGAATTTAAAAGCAACAACTAAAGCATTACAACATAAAAATTTAAATATAAATAATATTCAATCCCATGAAGGTTCCCTTATTTTATTTCTCTATCATTTCAACTCTTCCTTTAGTTCTAGTTTTCACAAGTTAGTAGTCTTTCAAACTACAAACTTATAGCTAACTAGGTGGACTTGATAGACTTAGTTATGTAGTGTGTCTTATATCTAAGGGACATACTCAACTTATTATACTCTATTATTCAATACCTTACTTTTATGAATCAATAAATACTTAGTCATCTTTGTTCTATATTTTTTGCATACAATGTTGCTTGAACTGACTCTATACTATTCTTAATCAAGCAATTAACTTTTATTTACTGGTAAGTAATTCATATTTACTTTTCAATTATTTGCATGCTTAGATTAAATCACATAGTATAAATAGGTGTTTTCTCAAATTAACATTTTAGTTACACTATTTTAATATTATGCACACACTACCAAACCACTTAAAATTCAAAAACAAATTTAATATTTATCTTTTCAAGGCCTATCTACTTAGATTTCATCATCAAGGGGGAATTCAAATTGCTTTTATATCCAAATATAAATACATTATTAATGTTATATATTGGAAAATTACCCAAAACCCTTCTTATTTTAGGATTGTAAAGTGAGGGGATATGCCCCAATACTAAGCCAATACCATTGCCAATATAGATCCCTTTCATCCCAAATGCCCTGAAACCAACTTTAGACTACTTTATAGTTCCCTATTTCATCCAAATTTCCTATCACATTAAAATAAAAATTATCTCATAATCTAATAAAACTTAGGGTGACCAAATAGTTAGCATTTACTTTTTAGTTAATTGATTGATCTTTGATCATTATGTGTTGTATTGTAAAAATTACATTAGCCAACATTGGTGCAAGGTTTGTGTTGTGTGTCCTAATTAGATCAATCACATTGATCTAATTGATTGTGTGTTTACTTTTATTATTGATTCAAACTATATTTGAAAAAAATTCTCTTATTTCAAAACACTGTCATCTTTCTTGATACAGTCTTTTATATACTATTTCTCACCATCATGTCTATAATATAGTCAACATAAAAGATAGTGGATTCATCTCTTTAATCTATCCAATAATACACATTCAACCCATATGATGGTGTATTATTTTAATACTATGTCTTATCAATACCTTGTTGACATAGATTATTTTGTACCTATTATCCAACCCTTTTCTTTGTTGGCCAATCATGTTCTTTTTCTAGATAACTTTGTTCTTTGTTTAGCCAAATTTGTCCTTAATTATCCTTCTTATTTCCTAATCTCTATTTATTTTATCAATCATCATGAAAGCCCATATCAAAATCTTCTTGGACAACCTAAATCCATTTAAACACTATATGGGGTGATATTTTCTTCTTATCTTTACTTCATATTTTTAGCCCTTAGGGCATATTTTGATTCCCACCCTCATATCACTTCAACCTTTTGGGAAATTGTGATGCCCATCCATACATCCAATTATCCATTGGGGAATCTTACGATGACCACTCTTATTCTATATTACATCATACCAAACTAATTCAACTTCAAGAAACCTTCTAAGACACATAGGCTTGTCTCTCACATGTTCATGCTTGATATAGATATTAGCCTAGATATTTCCCTTATTGTCATGCTTTATATATTATATCATTTTCACACTTTTTTTAGGATACTTACATGGGTGTCACCCTCTAAAATAGTCTCTCTTTGCACAAACCTTAGTCCTTCCTTTTGGTCCTTTGGTTTCCCCTTTTCTCATGAGTTTCATTTTAAAACTGTAGGACCCAATCTTCCTCATGATTTTTCTTTTATCCTGATTATTGCATTATTTTTACAATACTTTTGGCACCCTCTTGAGTTTTTATTTTATGATTTATAGTGTAAGACCATGGATAGGACCTAGACATCCTAAAAAAATTACCATATTTAATTCAATATTCTTTTTCTAGAATGTTTAGCAATGGTTACAAGTTTCTAATCCCTTGTTCTCAACTTTATCTTTTACTTCTTTTATAAATAATATTATTACAACAAACTATGTTAGCATGTTTTCCTACACTTCCATATTTCTTATGACAAGGAATCACATTTTTACTATCATTATATCCCTTTGACACCCTTAGTCACATTTTTTTATTTGAAGTAATTCAAATTGTTTCATGTTTCATTCCTCTTGATTTCCTTTTCTTTCACTCCACTTTGGATACAATAAGGTAAAATTCAAGATAACACTTTTATTTCAACTACATTAACTAGACGTTTAGACACCATACTCTCTCATTTCTCTTTCATAGCAACCAAGTCCAAAGTATTCAAATGAAAGTCATATTTAGAACCCATGTTTGATTTTCCAAATTTGTATGGAGGAGGAATATAAAAATATATCAAGAAAGCTAAAATCTAAATTATTTGAAACAAAAGGAAACATACACAGCTAAAAAGTTAAAATCACACCAAAAAGACATGATTCAAAGCACATCTCCTATCTCTAATTAAATATCAAACTTTGTAGTTGGCCTCATGATAAAGCTGAAGTCCATTAGGGTGTAGTAGGCTAGTAGATTAGAATAGGATAATCCAACAAACTCTATGGTGTTACCTACTTTCTCATGTAAGTACCCAATTTTCACAGTATATTGACAACTCTATAAGGGGTCCTGAGAAATGTGGAACACATTGTGGGAAGGTAGGTCCATTTTAATTTTTATGAATATAGCTTTCATGGGATGATCTACATACTTCATTTGTTAATCTAAGATTTTTGTGGCTAGGAGAAGTTATTTAAATTACTTAATGTAAAAAGTCCTCCTATTTTGATAAATCTAATTTGAGTGTATTGACTTCGATAAAAATTTCATCTACCTTTGTTTCTCATTCATTCTCCCCTTCACCCATTTAATTCCACCCCTTGATAGGCATGTGTGGTTGTAAATTTTTTTCCTTCTTCTATACTTCTCTTTTCTTCACATCTTAAAAACATGTTAGCACTACTTTGATTCAATTTTATCTATCCTTAGAACAAAACAATATACTTTAATAGCTCTAGATTTCTTTATTTACACCATTGTTTTATATCTCACCATCACTTTTTTTTTTTTAACATTTGTTATTTTTATACTACCCCTTTTTGTGGACACGTGAGTCCTTTTATAATTTCATGTAATTTTTACATTCGTGAGTGAGGTTGGATTGTTACCTCTCACTCACAAATGTTGTTTTATATTTTACACACTTTTTCCATTGATGATTACATAAGGATTATTTCTGCTCACTCACCAATGTTGCTTTACCATTTGTTTATCCATATTTATCTAAGTAAGGATTGTTACTACTTTTTACATTGATGTTTAATTACCATTTTTGACCTGTAGCCTTGGTTTGATTATGTGGGTTTGCCTTTCTTACTTAATTTTTATCTGTTTGAGTTTTTTGGTCTTTAGTAGCCTTGGATTTTTACTTACTTGATTTACTCTAAATTTTGACTTGGTCATTTGGTCTAACATATCACTAATCAACCCAATCTTACTAAATTTACAAGTATGTCTCATCCATATAACATCAATTATCTTGGCTTTCCTACGTTTGTTTATTTTTGCTCTTTAGTTTTGTATCCTTGGGATTGTTGAAAGTAGTCTCTACACCCTCCATGATAAAAACTACAAACATAGTATACAACCATCCAATGATAAAGGTAAGTCAAGATACAGATAAATTAATTTTAATTTTTAGTTATTTACTTTTATCATTTAAATTTCAATAAATTTTTCTTTAAAATAATGTAATTTATTTATTTAGCCTTAGCATCATGTGTTGTTATGTTCTTTTCTTAAAGCACCATACCCTATTTCACCTACGTGACACATGATGAGATTCAAGTGGGGCATATGTATACACATAATATTTTAAAACTTTATCAATTATTGATGTTTTTTATCTTACAAGAACCTATCAAGTCTTAATCTCTATGAGTGCACACCTTAAGGGGTGCACCAAGAAAGGGGTGGGAAAACCATTGGTGCTTCATAGAATTTTTGTCCCTATAATACCAATTGTTATCTAAAAACCCATATCCTTAAAAAATTCCCTAAGTTTGCCTCCTCTTTTTCACCCTTTTCTAGTCATTTTATGCCTTCATTATCCTTTCCCTAAACTAAAATCCTTTTTAGTGGTTTACAATAAAATGTCGAACCCATCAACCATATACTCTAATTGATAAAAATAATTTAAGGTCTAGGTCATCCAAGGACCTAATTTAGTTTTGTCAATAATGATACAAAGTTGATTAGGTTGACGCTGTCAGCTAAAATTTTGAAAAGGACTAGGATTAGATTCAGCTATATAAACACATTCATTTCATCATTTCTAAGAGAAGAGAAGAAGAAGATATATATTATGCATATGATTATCCAACATTATAATTAAGGATCATAGCTTAGGGTTTCAAACTTTATTTGGAGATATGGATCTTATCTTGTGGAGAAGTCTTTTGGATGCATCGATAGGTGATGTAGTCTAGAGATAATTTATCTTTGTCATCATTACATACCACAAAAACCTCTTATAAATCACATTGGTCAAGGAAGAGATTGAGGCTCAATGGGTTCATCTTCAAAGGTAAGTATTATTAAATTTGTTCTTCCTTTGTAAAAGTAGATAGATATGCATTTTTACTTATGTCATATGCATTAGGATTCCATATACTTTGATGTGAGTATATGTCTCCTATGTATGTTTAATTTTAATGTTTATTACCCCCATTTTGTGCCATAAGCTTTGGTGAGCACTAGATTAGACTTTTACTTTAATTGTTATTATTTTAGTGAATATGAAATCATATGACCTAGTTAGGGTTATTTCATTGTTTTGCTTGATTAGAGTTTTTGAAACTCTCCCTAATGATATTATTATGGTAAAATATCCCTTATCTAGGTATTATGGATCCATATTGGTTATGACAATACATATTTAATGTATCAATAATTAAAAGTGTAAGTAGGATTTATCTTCTCCAAGATAGGATTGATTTATAGATTAGTTACATTTACCTTTGCATACACATGGACTCTCTACCATAGATCAAGTTTTCAAGAAAGAAATCAAGCAAGAATATAAACTAAAATATCTTGCCCAAGTCAGAGATAAATTCAAGAATAAGTTTGAAATTTTTAAACCAAAATTTAAAAAGAATAACTAGGAGCAAAGTGGAGATTCCAAGAGTCAGTTCAAGAACCAAAATGCTATTCAGTACTAGTTCAGGGAATAATAAACCTAGTAATGGTTTCAATGGAAACCAATAGTCTGACAAGAAAGGACTAGTTAGAGGTTGATTCATTTGTGGAGGTGACCATTCTGCTTGATAATATCCTTATGATAAGTAAAATAACAAGGGTTATACTTATCAGTAAGGTACATTTTGGTAGTAGATTCATGCGTCTATTGACAATCATTAGGTTGAGTATCAAGCTTTACCCATAAAATTGTCAAGTATTTTGTTTGATTGTCCAATTTTTATTTTGATTGACATAGGAGATACATAGTGTTTTATTGCTACTAAAATGATTAATAAATTATCTATAAAAGTTTGAATTATCGAAAATGCATGGTTGGTACAATATGGGAATGGGTCAAAGGTCAAAGTTGATAAGTGTTTAGTTGAAGTTGAGATTAGGTTACCTAAATTCACTATAGTAGTGGATATTTTTATTACACCATTTGGGTCATGTGATATGATCCTATAAGTTAGTTGTCTTTTAAAACATAAAGTCAAGGTTGACTATTATCTGAATAATGTTGAGTATCAAGATGATTTTGGTAATTAGACATAAATTTAGGGTGAGAGAAGGGAGTTGAAGCTTACGAATATTTCTAAAATTCAACTCAAGAAATCTCAAAAGAAAGGATGTTAGGCATTTATCATTAAGATAAATGAGATCTAGGAATATAAGGAACCATCAATCAAGGATTATCATTTTTTAAGTAACTTTTAAGATGTATTGCTAGAGGAATTACTTAGATTTCCACCCAAGTACAAGTTTTATTTCTCTATTGATATCATAACTTAATTGGAACCATAGTCTAAGACACCATATAGGATGATGACCATTGAATTGGTTGAGTTAAAGGATCAATTTTAATAATTATTGTCAAAATGACTAATTTGATCAAGTGTGTCACCATGGGGTGCACTAGTTATCTTCATCAAGAATAAGGATGACACTTTTCAAATATGTATTGATTACAAGATGTTAAACAAGGTAATAATAAAGAACATTTATCCACTACCTCGTATTGATGATCCCTTTCATAAAATATGAGGAAAAATAATCTTTTCTAAAATTGATCTTAGATCAAGGTATCATAAATTGAGAATTAGTGATGAAGATATTCTAAAAACATCATTTAGAACTTTATATGGGCATTACAAGTTCACAGTGTTACCATTTGGGTTGACAAACACACTAATAAAATTTATGAATCTTATGAACAGTGTGTTTAGATATTATCTAGATCATTTTTTTGGTCTTTCTAGATGACATCCTCATTTATTCCAAGGATGAGGAGGAGCACTTGCATCATCTGAAACTAGTTTTATAACATTTATGAAAGCACAAATTATATGGCAAATTGTCTAAGTGTGAATTTTCCAAAATAAAGTGTAATATTGGGACATATCATCTCTATAGATAGAATTTTAGTGGAATTAGAGAAGATAAGATCCATAATAGAATACCCAATTCCTAATAATTTATATGAGGTAAGAATTTTTATGGGATTAGTAGGATACTATAGGAAAATCATTCCAAATTTATCTATGATAGCTAATCCAATTACCTATCTCTAGTGGAAGAATCAAACTTTTATTTGGGTAGAAAAGTATGATTTATCCTTTTAAGAATTGAAAAAGAGGCTTAATTTAGAACTAGTGCTAAGATTTCTTGATCTTCATGACCAATTATTAGTGATCATGATGCATTTAGGGATATACTTGGAAGAGTTATTATGTAGGATGGCTCAGTGGTAGTCTATGAGTCTAGAAAACTAAAGTAATATGAGGTGAATTACATTCCTCATGAACTATAACTTATATTAATTATTCATACTTTGTAAGTTTGGAAGCATTATCTATTAGTGAAACCATTTGATCTCAAGACTGACAAATTGGGACTCAAGTAATTCTTCACCCAATTGAACATGAATGCTCATTAGAGATGAAGGTTAGAGTTAATATCTAATTATGATTTTGATATTAACTATATCAAAGGTAAGTAGGATAGAGTTGATGATGTTCTAAGTTGTAGAAGGTACATAATAGCTATGTCTACTATTAGAGTACTTTCTAAGATTAGTTAATCAAATTATTAGTAGGAGATGAATTCTATGATTAAGTTAAGAAAGAATTGTTAGAAAATTCTTAGAATCCTAGGTATAAAGGATTCAAATTAGAGAGTGATGGTATTTTATGGTATAATGTTAGGATGTATGTTGCTGATAGAGAAAATTTGAGGAGCATAGTGAAAAAGTAACTACATAATGCCCCATATTCAGGACATCTAAGTTTAACCAAGTTCATGGCTGATTTAAGACCACTTTATTTATGAAAGGGATCAAGAAAGAAGTAATAAATTTTGTGTATTTTTGTTTAGGGTGTCAGCATGTGAAAGATGAACATGTGCATCCTATTATATAGTTATATCCACATGATATATTAGAGTGGAATTGGCAAGTGATTATCATGGACTTTATCCAAGGGTTACCATTATCATAGAACTAACATGATATGATCTTGGTTATAGTTTAAAAACCAACCAAGGTAGGCTAATTCATACCAGTAAACTTGATAGATGATGCATCTATACTTGTGAAGATATTAGTGAAAGAGCTATATTAATTACATGCATTTATAGAAAATATCATTTCAAATTGAGATCCGATCGTGACTTCTATATTTTGGTTGACTCTAAATTTATCTCTATGTATGTAGTTGAATTTTAGCACTGCATATCACTGATAAACTATTGGATAGATAGAGTTAACTAGGTCTTATAATATCTCCTTCATATGTGTAGACACCTAAAATTGGCCACTAATAACCTTTAATTAGGCTTTTGGCCAATTTCCACCCAAAATTCACAATTTGGCCTAAAAACACTCAAACATGCTAAATGATGTGAAATTGACATATTCAAGTGCCAATTTTGGACAAAATATCCCTATATGGGGTAATGCAAGTTATAGGCCAGCTAAATTTGATCAGATCATTCTAAGTCAAAATGCCAAATTTGCACCTAGGTGCTCTAGATTGCTCTTTCCTATAAAATCTTATACACAAGATGTGTGCCTTTGTTATTTATTTTTGGTAACATCATAAATGGGAATATGGATCCAATGCATCTGACGTTGCCTTCCAATTCCAATCCAGTAAAATTTTGGACCAATAATAAGACATTTTGATCAAATTGAATAATTTGTGCACAAAGTGCATAATCATGATTAAGAGCTAATTAATCCAAATTTGAGCCTAATTAAGAATTCCATGGAAACATGTTGAAAAATTATTTTGGAAATGAATATGGAATATCTACATCATCAAGTGACCTCATTTATTGAGAAGACATCCCTAGGCCATAAATGCCATAAATATCAAGATTCATGCCCTCCATGCCTCATCAAATGTCTTCCATGATGCCCTCCATGCCTCTTAATTTCCCCTTATTCCAATGTCATGATGAGTATAATTACAAAATTAATTCCAAAAATTGAATTAATCCTCAACCACACATCTCAATCTTGAGATGGATGGTTGAGGTTGATTTTGATCAAATCCAAAAATCTATAAATAGAGAGGCCATAAATGTCATTTCTAAGCTATTTTGGTGCAAAGTTATAATGTAAAAATATCTTCAAGGAGCCATTACAATTAGTGTTACCATGCCAAATTGATTTCAAACCAAGCCAAAATCACAAGCCAAAGGTGCCAAGGAGAGATGAAGGTAGCCAAGCTTCCATTGCCATGGACTTCATGAGCACAAGCTAAGCAAACCACCATTATAGAGGCATTTGGAGCATCCAAGGAAGGTGAAGGAATTATTGTGTTTTCATTACTTGATTTTTATTTGTGTTTGTCATTTTATTTTGTTAACTAAGTTCCCCCTAGTGTTTAGGCCTATATATGTTATGTTATTAGTGTGTTTATTTCATTATTTTTTTCATTTTGGAACTAACACCATACTAAGCATCCTCTCTTGAGTCAAATTTATAGATCACATTATGGTAGGCCCGGTGGGACTAGATGTTAGAATAATGAATATTTAAGCTTACCTAGGATTAATAGGGTAAGTTATTTATTACCTAGGGTTAATTTTATTTACCTAGGATAATTTGTTTTATTGTTGAGAGATTCTCAACAATATATTTGTCTGTAGTATTTGAAAAAAATAGTTTATTTTCTCTATTTTGTAATCACAAACAAATAGTTTGTTGTCATGAAACAAACTATTTGTATTATATGTACTTTAAAATATATGAGAAAATAATGAGAGATTAATGAGAGAATATATAAAATTTATAGGATTATCACATATTTTTTAGGTGTGAAAAATTTATTTTATTCTTTGATATTATTTGCAGGGTATTTGTTGTGGGTTCTTTCTCCTGGATTGATCCTGTGGATCCTGTGTATCTCCTGCTCATTCTTTGATGGTATCAGAGCTTGGAGTTCCAGTTGAAGATCCTCTTCCCAAAAAAATTTTCATCATTTTTCATCTATTAACATAGTCAAAAACATTATTTTATTGATGTGTTATAGATATTTGTTATTCTCTCATATTCTGGTTCTTGTTTACAAGTTTTTTTGGAAATTTCTATACTTTATGCTCATTTATAATGGCAAAGATTTCCAAAATCATAATTTTTTTCATAGAGGCATATAAAATCAAGTCAGGAATCCATTTCAACTTGAATTTTTTCATTTCATGCTGGCTGTATAGCTCTTTCCTTCAAAAACTGGCTGACTACTTCTTTTTGGCAGACTACAGTACCTGTACAATCTTTTGATGTGGCAAATCATACAATTGAATTTTTTGAAATCTAAGACCTGTTCATGAAATTTGACTATGCTATATTTCATTCCATATAAATTAGGATGGATTTGGACTAGGCCATACAGTGTTTTGGAAGGTTACAAAAGGAATTTAAAAAACTATTTTTTGTCTGTAGCATAGCTGTATGATTTCATCCATTTTGAACGCCTTATACTACATAAAATCAAAATCTGATTATTTTATGTGTTATTAGACTTCCCAAGCTTTCATTTCCAGCTAAGAAGGATAGATTTGAATGAGTACATATAGTCCTTTGGGCAGATCCTGTGGAGCTAATTCTGAATTTGTTGAGAGGTGTTTTCCTTGGCCAGTGTTTACAAAATTCCTCAAAAATTTCCCTGATCACCATGCCTTGCTGGAACGAGAGTTTATTTATGATAAAGCCAAAGATTATTTAGCATTTATCTCACATGTGTGAGTCATTTTTGCTTATTTTTTATTAAATTTTTAATTATTAGTGGTTTAAATTCAAGTCTCTACCTTTAAAAGTACAAATTTGACTTTGTTAAAGTGGCTAGAGGTATTTTGTTAAAAATTTGTAAGGAGGAAGTCGTGGGGTCAAATCCCCCTACATTTTTTTTGCATAAAGCCATTTTTTTACTTTTGTATAAGCTAAGGCTAAAAAAAAATTTCATCGGGAGACATTAAATTGTAACGGGAGGGGTGTTTTTGAGAAAAAAATGAATGTCTAGGTTATTCTTGTCAACGTCATCGTCTTCCTTAGGAATGGAATCCTGATTGTTTGAACTCCTAAATTCTACAAATTACCATGTTAAGAAGATAAAAATGAAATGAATCCTTCAATCAAAGGGCTTATGGAGAAATTTTTTTGAAATAACACCTGCAACATTCACCACTGAAAAAGACAAATATGCATATGGTTTTAAGCAAGATGAGGCTCTTGGATTGATTTGCCTCAACGTCTCAGATAATCTTCAATTTCACATTGCAGATGATACTATGACAAAAGAGGTATGGGAAAAATTTAAAAACCTATTTGGCAAAGTTAATGAGTTTAAAATTTTGCAATTAGATGCAGAATTAAGTACTCTCTCTCCATTAGATTTCCCTTCAATAGATGAATTCTTGGCAAAATTCAAATTTATAAGGTCACAGTTGAAAGTTGGTGATAAGGATAAAAGTGATCAAGAGTGTGTTTTCATGATTTTGTCAAAGTTGAAAGGACAATATAGTGTTTTTTCCTCTACTTTTTATACTATGATGGATACATTAGGTGATGAATTCAAATGGCCTTCCTTTGAAGTTTTTTGTGAGAGATTGACTAGGGAACAAACACAATTAATGGCCTTAGATGCTCTACCTGGTCCTAGTCATGCTCTAGTTGCTAATTATTCTAAAGGAAAACCTTCACCTAAGTCTAAACAGAAGCTAGCACCTTTAAATAACCCTCCAGAGTCCACCACCCAAACACCTCATCATTCTAAATCTACTAAGACCAAAAAGTCCTTTAAGCAAAAGAAGAAAACATTTGGTCCATGTAATTTTTGTGGTGGTCCTAATCATGATGAAAGTAGATGTTTTAAGAAGATGGAAGCATTAGAGGTAGTGGTTAGACAACAAAAAATTTCCATTCCATCTCCATTTCCTTCGACTTCTCCTACAAGAAAAGGGAAAACACTTTCAACCAGGGCTATATCTTCATGTCATGATCAGTGGATTTTTGACTCAAGTGCTTCTCATCATCTCACACATTATAAGGATCTATTGTCTTCTCTTATAGATTGTAGTACATCACATATTATTATGGTTAATTCCTCACAGATTCAAGGTTTGAGATCTAGTACTGTTGACAAACAAGATGGATGTTTTAACAATGTATTGCTTGTACCCCAAATCTCTTCTAATCTTCTCTCTATATATCAAATATGTAATTCTAGTACTGGTAAAACTATGGAGTTTACTTCACATGATGTTGTAATAAGAGAATGTAATGATCCTAGTGAGATAGTTACTACAGGTATAGCAGACCATACTACAAGACTCTATACTTTTGATAAGTTTGAGTCTTTTATGTCTTCTGGTTCTTCACTTATATCACATGGTAATAATCTCAAAAAATTGTGGCATGAGAGATTAGGTCATTTGAGTTATGGATATATGCAACAAATGAGTACAAAACATCTTGTAAAAGGCCTTCTTAAGGTCTCATGTATTGATGGGGTGTGTCTTGGTTGTCTAGTTGGTAAACAACACTAGGATCCATTTCCAGTTGGTAAGGCCACATGTGCAAATGCACCCTTAGGGTTGGTTCATATTGATTTGATGACTTTTCCAACTCATTATTTTTCAAGGGATAAATATGCACTCACATTTATTGATGATTTCACTCGTAAAAATTGGGTATATTTTCTCAAGTTGAAAAGTGAAGTTTTTGAGACTTTTAAGGGTTTCAAAACCTTTGTTGAAAAATAATCATCTCTTCCTCTTAAGAAGGTACACACTGACAATGGGGGGGAATATGATAGTAATGCTTTCTATGATTTTTGTATTAAGCATGGGACACCAGTTCACTGTATCACACACTCCTCCACAAAATGGTGTAGTAGAGAGGAAGAATCAAACATTGAAAGAGATGGCTAATTATATGATTCACTCTAAAAATTTGGGTCTGTACTATTGGGCTGAAGCTATAAATTGTGCAAACTACATTCCAAACCATAAGCCTCACAAAGCTGTGCAAAATATGACACCAGAAGAAGCTTGGTCTGGGATCAAGCCTGATATTTCAGATTTTTGCATCTTTGGGAGTCAAGCATGGGCATTTGTTCCTAATGACAAACGTAAAGCATTGGAGAAGAAAATCCAACCACTCATTTTTGTTGGCTATTGTGAAGATGTAAAAGCCTACTATATTTTTGGTCCTATCACACATGATGTGTTGTTTTGATGGGATGTTCAGGTTGATGAGCTACCCACTCCATAGGAGTGTATATCTAGTTCTTCTTCTCCTCTTCCTTCTTCTATCAAAGATAGTGAGGATTTTCTTTCTATTGTTGATGATGCTGATTTTACACTTGTTCAGCCACCATAGCCATCTTCTTCACCACCTTTGCCCATATGGGCAAAGAGCATTCTACAGGCAGCTGGTTCTTTCATTGGTGATCCATCTGATTCTCGTCACACTTGCTCACAGACATCTGGTGTTGTTCTTTTGGGACAAGCTTGTATAGATGATCTAGTGTTGTTTTTTGAGGCCATTGGTATACCCAAGTGGGATGTTGCTATGTATGATGAGTATTCTTCATTGATGAAGAATGATACTTGGGATCTTGTCCCTCTTCCTAAGGGAAGAAAACTTGTAAAATGTAAATGGGTCTATAAGACCAAATATGCTGCAAATGGATCAGTAGATAAGTACAAAGCTAGATTAGTAGCTAAGGGGTTTTCATAGATTGAAGGGGTTGATTACTCAGAGACTTTTGCCCCTGTAACTAAGATGGATTCTATTTAGCTTATACTCTCTCTTGCTGCTTCAAATTCTTGGTCTATTTTTCAGATGGATGTGAAGAGTGCTTTCTTACATGGTCATCTCCTTGAGGATATATATATGGAGAAACCTCTAGGATTTGTGTAGGACTCATCATTGGTTTGTAGACTCCATTGTTCTCTTTATGGCCTCAAACAAGCTCCTAGAGCTTGGTATGAGAAGATGGATTTTTTTTTTGAGTTCTAGTTTTATTCATTGTGAGTCAGATCACAATGTATACATCCTAAAGCAAGGTGAGCAGCTTTTCATATTGGTTTTGTATGTTGATGATCTCATCCTCACTGGCAGTTTAGATTCCTTAATACATGACATTAAGGACAAGTTGGTAGATAGGTTTGATATGACAGATCTGGGACTTCTACATTATTTTCTTAGTCTTCAAGTTTTTTAGTCTTCTGAGGGCATCTCTATTGGACAATAGAAGTATGCAATATATCTTCTTCATCAATTTGGCATGGCTGATTGTAAGCCTACCCCCAATTCATATTAGTTAGTTATTGTGGTGTCTACCACTTATATGACTCCTCTTGTTGATTCCACTTTATATAGGCAACTTGTAGGTATTCTTTTATACCTGACTCATACCCATCTCGACATCACATTTGCTATGAACCTTGTCTCTTAGTTCTCACATGAGCCTCATGAGAGTCATTGGTAAGTAGCCAAGCATATTTTGTGTTACATTTGGGGCAGCACTCACCTTGGTATACATTACACACCACAGAGTTCTACACAGCTTGTTGGATACACTGACTCTGATTGGGCTAGTGATGTTAACACTCACAAGTCCACTTGTGGATTTGATTTCATACTTGGTTCAGGTCTAGTTGCTTGGGCATGCAAAAAGTAGACTGTTATTGCATTGTCCTCTACTGAGGCTGAGTATTGAGGTGCTGTCAAAGCTAGTTAGGAGACACTTTGGATTTGATAGTTGCTTGGAGAGTTTGGCTTCACATAGTAGGGTCTTGCTACTCTTTGGTGTGACAACAAAAGTGTGATTACTATTTCACACAATTCTGTTGAGTATCAATAGACAAAACACATTGAGATTCACATGCACTTCATTTGACATCTTATTTAGGATGGAATTCTTTTTTTGGAGTTTATGCCTATAGCTGAGCAGATTGTAGACATCTTCACTAAACCTTTGGCTTCTCCTCGTTATCTTTAGTTGCGAGCAATGCTTGGGGTGAAGGAAGTTGTCCTTGGGGGGATTTCCCATGAAGTCCTTCCTTCATTTATTTTTCATATATTTTGATTGGTTTGTACATGGGTACCTTATTAGGCCTAGTAGTTGGGACCCATATTTATTTGTCATTATCCCTATGTTTTGCTTAAGGGAGGGTGTTATAATAATGAATATTTAAGCTTACCTAGGGTTGATAGGGTAAGTTATTTATTACCTAGGAATAATTTTATTTACCTAGGATAATTTGTTTTATTGTTGAGAGATTCTTAACAATATATTTATCTGTAGTATTTGAAAACCGTAGTTTGTTTTCTCTATTTTGTAATTACAAACAAATAGTTTGTTGTCGTGAAACAAACTATTTTTATTATATATACTTTATAATCTATGATAAAATAACAAGAGATTAATGAGATAATATAGGGAATTTATAAGATTATCACCTATTTTTTAGGTGTGAGAAATCTATTTTATTCTCTGATATTATTTGCAAGTTATTTGTTGTGGGTTCTTTCTCCTAGATTGATCCTATGGATCTTATGTATCTCCTACTCATTCTTTCACTAGATGCATCTTACACATGAAGAAGATCATTTTACAACTCTAAAATATTTATTTAAGCCTTTAAAACTCTTGAAAATTGATTTTCTAACTTTATTTTTCCATTTTTGTTTGCCATAGTTTTTACATAGTAACTAACATCGAAAAGAGTACCAACATCGGTTACCTACTTAACCGATGTTGGTTAGCAAAACTGATATTGGTTAGATTTTGGTTAGCTAAGGTAACCTTCGTTGGTGGTATTAACCAAAATTGGTCACTATGTTTTTCCAAAAACACAGACTTGAGAGCTACTTTTTCAAAGTTCATTATTTCAAGCTAAAAAGAGCTTCAAAGCTAAAGGACATGCTAACAATTTTGATACAGGACCAAGCTTGATATTTGTTCAAAACATGTTTTAATCACCTTTTCATGCTTAAAAATCAATTAGGAACTTTGTTTTGGTGTTTAACAAAGAATTTAGATGTTTTGGTGAATGTTTTCAAAGTTTGCAACTAAGACTAAGGGATCAAATGAACACCACCAAATCTTTCATTTTGTGTTTAAAATTGAAAACACTTGTCAATTCTCATTTTCAATAGTTGTTTAATCAAATTTTTGTTTAGAAAAAAGAGGGATGTTGCATGTATGCTCTTCCATTTATCTCCTATAGGGAACCTTTGGAATCAAAAGTGGTATTCTTATTGCGAATAGCCTAGTCCAAGGCTTAGAAAGAAAGTCATCTAAATCACTCCCCAAAAACTCATAAATGTTTAGGTGACCTTGAAAGTGACCCTAAATGTCTTTCTACTTTCATTCTTTCTTTATTATTATACATCTTGACTTGTGATGGGGACTTCATCACCTCCCACAAATTATTTAGGGAAGCTTTGACCCAAGGTTTCATCTCCTGGCATTGACTTCATTTGGCTCCTTGGGAATTGCACATGGGATGTAGGGGCACTTTAGACATCACACTACACTCAAAAAATAGTAGGATATAGTGGTTGAAAAAAGGACTAGACCTTTTTACAACAAGCCAAGTGACACAGACCTAAAATCCATGCTTTTCTTTTATATTGTTTCGCATGAAAGTCATTATGCAATTGATTCCCCTAGATCATTTATAAAAAAATAGATATTATAAAAATCCCCACTTGTTATGGAAGTATTTTTAGTGTAAGGTGTGCCTCAAGGTCCATGTCATAATACTATCATTTGAGAGAAGTAGGGGTGTAAAAACCCTATTGTATAATGCACATTTACTTTTGGATGAACACTTAAAATCCTCTCAAATGACGTATATTGATAGACTCAAAAAATACCAAGTAACCTTGTCATTTTATGACTCAAGAATGGTTAATTAGATGGTCTTATCTTAAATTAAAGTCTTGTTTGGAGTCAAAACTTAGTGTAAACAAAAAATCCAAACCAAACACATAGTCCAAATTTTCCTATGAATAAAGAGGCATTATGTTGTCCACATGAGATCATCAATTTGCCTTGTTAAAAAGTTCATAAAAATCTTGAGAGTCATATCATCCACTTTGGTATAGTTATGCTACCCAAATGAGTCTAGACCTTTACTAGATTTGTTTATGTCCTTCACTTATAATCTAAATTCAGAATTACACCTTTATAAGTTTATAGGGTTGATGTGTTAAGTGGGTTCACTATTTTCACTAAACTTGAGGGAACTTAGGTTTAACTTATAATTTAGGTTTCAGGCCATTTAAAGACTCATAATCATTATCATCACTTGATAGACTTAACCTATTTTGTGCTAAACATTTACACTTTAAGTTTAAGCACCATAACATCTTTGAGTCAATAAAGATAGTGTTATGCTATCAAAATTATATAAAATGTCTTTACCTTAGAGAGTATTTGAAAAAAACTTTTTTATCACAAATTTTGGGTAGTATAGCATTGTTACGCTACCTAGAAACATTTCGAATATTGTTTCATAGATCCTCTTGCATAGATTTTCAAATTTGTTCCTACATTTTTAGATCAATCCAAGTGTGATTTTATGATATTTTGTCTAAAACCGTTATACTATTCACCTTTGTTTAGATTGTTTGTAAAAAGAACTAAGTTTTATACCATTTTTTGTGACAAAATAAACTATTTATAAAAGTGCCTTTTGTTTCATACCTTATACTTAGCTGATCAGGTTCATGTCCAAGAATCAAATGCCTAGTGTTTTTTAAAAGTGTTTCAAATATATTATATTAAAACTTTCATCTATTTCAAAGTCTATCTTTTGACATTGTTTGGCCAAGAGTCTTAGAACATGCCTTATTTGAGCCTAGCTTTTTATGGTGCATTTAGCTAAAAAACCTAGAAACTTTTAAATTCTTAGATTAGACTGATTTGAAACACTTCAACCTTAGAGTTTGATATTTTGATTTTTTAGGACCATTTACTTGCTTATCTTTTGTGTGAACAATGAAATGTTAGATACTTTATGCTAGCTTATTTCTTCACAAACATTTTCATAAACCTTTTGATCTTTTTGAAAAATCTAGACCAAGTTGGGACATCATTTATTTTAGACATTATCCTTTTTAGAGTTTGTAGAAATATTTGACATTTTATCACAAAAGAATTGACTATGGATCTCAACATGTATTCCTACACTCATAGTGGACTCATATACAATCTAGGGATTAGTAATGAAGTTACACAAGAAGAAATGGTGTAATAACCCTATGCAGATAATATTGCTTATGGGATTCTTATCCCTTATATAATACTCAATTAGGGGTACAAGGCCAAGATCTATTAGCCAAATATCTAGTTAACACACCAACTTATTCAAAATAGGACCAAGAGCAAATTGTGCAATACCTAGTGACAATACATGTAGTGGATGATCCAATACTTCAACAGTCACACTCTGCTAATATGGCTTCCACATATGATCTATTTTTGTTTGAGTGACATTTATTAGAGAACAAAGACAAGATTTTTGTTAGAGCCATCAAGGTAGGGTCCAATTTTCTAGTAGGCATCCCCCATGAAAATTTATCAAGTCTACTAAGAGTACCCCACAATAGCATTTATGATGAACAAGCTTCTTCTAGCAATCCTATGGCTCTAGTCCAAACAATGTACTAAGATCCTAATATATGTGATCGAGGAAAAAACATCATGAAATATCACTTTAACCAAATACAAATAGCATACCAAACCTAGCTAAATCTATCATGTGATTTAAATTAGATGAATAGGTAAGTAAGCCTCTTATTAACCTAGTTCCTTCAACAAGAGTATTGATAGAGTTAACTAGACAAAAAAATTGAGTTTTGACCCATTCATACAAAGCACTTCAATAGATAACTTGATGTATATGCCCATTATTGAAAATGTGTCTTTGGCCTCTACATTGAATAGTGAGCCAAATGTAGTAAATAATGTGAAAACAACATCTAGCCCCAATCAAAGTGGTACTAATGCACAAACAACTAGCCAATAACATGTGCCCGTAGTTAGTACTATGAATAGGTCATCGTGCTAGGGAGTGGGAGTTCTTACATCCTAGCCTCAACCAACTACTTCCTCAAGTATGAAACCTATGGGATTAGGTAGTAAAAAATTGCCAATATCATGCCTCAATGATAGAATGAGATGAATCTTACTCCTCCTCAACAAGTAATGAGTAGCGTTCCACAATAACAAGCACAATCTAGTGTATCAATGCCACAAAAGACAAATAAATTACCACCTTAATTGGAGGTAACTAATATTCCACCTCATCGAGTAATGATGAACATACCTCTTTAGTCATAGACTAATATGTCAATCTAAAACCAAGAAATGACTAGTAAACAATATGCAAATATTGGTCAATGATAGATGCCAAATCTACAACCTAATTTCACTTCCTCATAGGGATTCATGTAACAAGGAGGTCCCCATGTTTCTCAAGTACCTACTAGACAACTGTTGGTTAAAAATGCACCACAAATCTAGAGATAGGGTATTGGTCCACAAGTTCCCACTCAACAATAAGGTTCGATTAGTAAAAAACATGTCCATTTTCAACAAAAATAGGCATAATATATTTATATTCCTCCATCCAAAACATAAAATCCTCCAATTCAAACCTTTATCACCAACCCAAACCATAATATCCCACAACCAAATGTGTAATTTCATGTACATCCTAATCCACGTATGTATATTCTTGGTCCATTCCCCAACCAAGCAAATATAACTTAATAGGTATCTCCATCATACCCTAGTCAAAGTGTTTCACTTATGACCTCCCAACCATTTGTCCAAACCAATGTTCTCCCTTAAACCAATATTCCTTCTAGTTTTCTATCCCAAGAATTACAACAAATGAAGGATGCAATTGCTACCATTCAAGCTAGTAAACAAACTAAAAATTTCAAATTGGATGACGTATGTTCCTATCCATTCAACATGGAGTATTTTTAGATACTATTTCCTCTAGGATATGAACCACTTAAACTTGACAAATATAAAAGGAAACGTGACCCTAAGGCTCATTTGACCAAATTCTTCATCACATGTCAACTAGCAGCATATGGAGACATATACCTTTTTCTATTTTTTCCAATAAGCTTAGTTGGACAAGCCTTAGAGTGGTTTTTTAAGTTACCCAAAAATTTAGTAACAAATTTTGATGATCTTTTTGATAATTTTGTCTAGCATTTTTATTATAATCTTGAGTATGATATTTCATTAGTGGATTTAACACAAGTAAAGCAAAAAGCTGGTTAGAGTTTTGCATGTAATTTATAACAATGGAGATCCCTTGAAATCCTTTTTACCCATAGTTTTCTAGATAAACAATTAGCCACTGTGTTTACCAAAAAATTGCACAGTGAGATAGCTTATCACTTGGAACTACAAAGTGCACATACTTTCAAGGAAATCATTGACAAAGGCTTGTTGATTGAGTGAGTGATCATCAATAAATGAGTCATAAAGCTTAATTTAACTAGTCAAAATCAAGGTACCAATCAGGTAAATGACCAACATCCCATTCAAGTACCAATATCACAACTAGTATAGGCCAATAACCACAAAAGACTGAAGTAATTCAATCACAATAGGAATGTTGTGGGAAATAGAGTAACCAAGTCTCATCATGTTCAAATGGTGAAAACATCATCTACACCACCTTTTTAGCTTAGTCTTACTCAACTATTACTACAAGCACAATAACCAAAACATGTACAACAAATATAGCAGCCTTTACCATTACAAACCCCTCCTCTTAGGAGAACCATGGCTGCACATTGTCTCTTTAGTGACCTAGGAGAATTTATTGAATCTATATTTCATAAGATTTTTTCTCATAATATAATTAGTTGGAATATACCAAATTATTATCCATAAGGCATTCCTTATCCTGATTGGTACCATGAAAATGAATTTTTTGACTATCATTGGGTCAATGGGCATAATCTATGAAGATGTGTCTAAATCAAGCATTTAATTGAGAATATGTTGGAGAATGGAGAGATAAAATTAGATAATGGTTATTTCACTTATAATAAAACTCTTGGTGTATATCAAAACCCCTTTCCTTGACATAACAACCAATAGTAGTAGAATAATCAATAGCAACAACAACAACTGGTGTAATAGCAAAATCAACAATATCAAAATCAAAGGTTGAACTAGTAAAACCAATAAAATTAGTATTAGAACCCATAATGATAGAATAATAGACAAAATCAAGGTCAAAATGGTAACATTAATACCATCTCCATTAATCCTAGACTAAACACTAATTAGCCTAGACCCTTGGTAACTAACAATATTTAGACAAATTATGTGGATAATCATTCTTTGACCTGGGAGTGTATATAGGCAAACCCAAAAACTATAAATTCCCTTTTTGGACCTTATATCAATAACTCATTCTTACCATGTAACCACATGCAAGTGTATCGATAATCAAGACTTGTCCCTTCTGGTCCCACACCATTTATAACATCGATTAGCCACAATGGTCTAGTATTTAATCCTAATTATGTAATCACAACTTAGAGGTCAAATATTACCATCCTAGGCCCATAACCATCCACCACTTTGCCTTTCATCCAACCAACCATTCAACCTTAGAATAAACCATTCACTATTGACCAAGACAAAAATTTTGATATTGTGGAATAATTATAAAAGACACTAGCACAAATTTCTATTTTAAATTTTCTATGAACATCAATAATCCATAAAAACATCTTGAATGAATTTTTTTATCCAATCTATTATTGCTAGTGACATATCCCCTAATAACTTTCAATCTTTTGTTAGACACCTAGCTCTAGCCCAACAAGTCACATTCAACCAAAGTGATATGTCTTCCCTTGACCCACTCCATAATAATCCATTATACATAGATGTTTATATAAAGTGAAATGTGTCCTTATATATAATGAATCGGGCCTTAACATAGTGTCTCTAAAGCTCATCAAGCTTATTGGGTACACAATGGTAGATCTCCAGCTAAAAAACAATAACCATCAAAGCTTATGATAATTAAGAAAGAGAATCACAAGGCACCATTACTATTCTAGTTATCATTGGGCCTTTGACCCATGATAAACTTTTCCATATGATTGATATTGAGTTATCATACAACATGCTTCTAGGTAGGCCTTGGTTATATGAGATTCATGCGGTACAATCAACACTACACCAATGTATCAAGTTTTACCACTTAGGGATGGAAGTGAATATTCCAAGGGATTTAAACCCATATGAGCACTACAAGCATCTTGAGGCTGAATTTTAAAGCTATAATTATTAGTATGGTATGAATCTAATTTCCAAGAAAGATAAATGAAAGGCTATAATTTTTGGTCCTTAATCAGATAATTTCATAGATCTTTATACCTTGGATTTCCTTTCCAACATGCTACCTCCTGAAGCTTCTAATCATTTCACCATTTTAGATAATTGACCAAGAGAATATGTGACCCATGATATGTTTCATATTGCTAATCTTCCTCAAAATCTAAAAACCTTTGGGTGACCTAAAGTCATCTCATATATGCATTGACAATAAAATAATAAAGATAAGGGAACTATCACATTTATACTAGCATCTGGCTTAGGACTTGACCCTCTTGAAGGGGATGAATCATGGTTATACAATGACAATTAAGCTAAATGTTATAAAAATGCCAAGTATCTTATTCCTAATAAGAGCATGGAGCATCACAATGATGAAGGAAGAGGCATCAAACTGAATCAATAAGGAACCATCAAGCCAATTTCCATGACTAAGTATGAAAGACCTTATGGACTTGGATTTAAACTACCTAGGGGTGACCCCACATGTCTTATTCAAACTCCATCACCAATGATGAGTGATGATGATGTCAACATCAAAGAAGAGTTTGATCATAGACTCACCTTTGATAACCTATCTAAAACCAACCTATTTGATAACAATGCCATTTGTACCCTTACCCTAGCCATTTATCACAAGCCATTACCATTATATTATCCCAAATTGATAGATTATAACCAATAAGAATCTAGTCTACCAATTGATGAGTTCTAGAATGATGAGGCATTCTATGACTTTTTGGGCCTTAGAGATGATGTTTCATTGGGAGATCACAAATTAGGATTCTCAATCACATTGGATCCTATAGCCTATTTTTGAGAGCGAGTGAATACTCATAGCCAAAAACAAATAAGTAAAACATTGAGGTCTCAAAGTGAAAACCTCTTTGAGGCACTTTCTAACTAGGGGAAAAGTAAAGATAAAAGCGAGTCTAGTGGTGAAAACCTATTTTAAGTACTATTAGATGGGGGTATTCATTCTTCTTTGAATTTAGATTAGGATACCACCAATGATGAACTTGACTATGGATCCAACTTCAACTTTGAGAAACAAGTATTTGATCAAATTCTTTAAAAATTTCTAACTATTTTTATTACATGGCTAGATTTTCCATTAGGGGACTCATATTCATCATGCCTAGAAGAATTTGAAGAGCAAGTCCTAATAGAGGACCCTAACATAATTCAATAGTCTAATTCATTGCCTACTATCCTAGAAGATGGTCCAACCCTTCAAGTCAAAGGTATTATAGAGGTAAATATTGGGACTCCATTAGACATGAAATGGATAAAATTAGGTACATCCCTCACTGAGGAAGAATGTGATGTCTTTATAGCTATTTTGAGAGATTTTGTGGATATTTTTACATGTACCTATTTTAACATGCCAGGTTTAGACCCTACTTTGGTTCTACACCACATTATGGTTAATCCTAATGCCAAAATGGTAAAACAAAAGCTATGTAAGATGTATCCTCACATTGTTGTATTGTTAAAGAAAGAGTTGGAAAAACTCTTAGAAGTAGGATGTATCTGATCCATTGATTACTTAGAATGGATCTCTAATGTGGTACCTATTAATAAAAATCCTAAAGGGATCAAAATCTATACTGATTTTTGAGACATCAAAAAAGCTTGTCCCAAAGATGATTTTCCCTTCCCTAATATTGACATGATCATTAAATCCATGATAGGTTATAAAATGATTTCAATCATGGATGGCTTTTCAAGATATAACTAGATTAGAGTAGCAGTAGAAGAGTAACATAAAACAATGTTCACCACTCCATAGGGAACATTTCAATATTCGGTAATGCCATTTGGATTTAATAATGCTGGAGCTACATATCAAAGGGCCATCACTATCATATTACATGATATGATGCATTATTATGTGGAATAATATGTCAATGACATATTAGGAAAATCCAAAACTAGGACCGACCATCCAACAGTGATACATAAAATATTGAAAAGATTATGGGAGTATAAAGTCAGACTCAATCTAAATAAATGTGTGTTTGGTATAAATTTAGGAAAACTAATTGGATTCATCATATCTCATAGAGGTATTGAAGTTGATCTAGCTAAAGTCCATGCTATAATTGAGATGCTACCACTAACCAATTTGAAACAACTCTTTAGTTTTTAGGGTAAGATTTAGTCCATCTAATGCCTCATCTCTTAGTTAGTAGACAAGTGTCATCCATTTAAACACCTTTTAAAGAAGGGAGTTGTATTTCACTAGGATGATAACTACCAAAAAAAAATTCAATAACTCAAAAATTATCTTGTTAATCTATCTATTTAATTACCTCTTATTTCAAGAAAGCCATTCTTTTTATACCTATGAACTACCGACCATGCTCTGGGAGCACTCTTGGCTCAACATGATGACAATGGAAAAGAGCATGATATGTACTACCTAAGCAATATCTTGGTTACATATGAACATAAATATGCACCTATTGAAAAAGCTTATCTAGCCATGGTTTTCATATCTTAGAGACTATGCCATTACATATTGAATGATAAGACCATGGTCATTTCAAAGGTAGATCCACTCAAGTATCTTCTATCTAAAACAACTTTGCAAGGTATAATGGCTAAATGGATCATGTTTCTCAGTGAGTTTGACATAGAGTATGCCAATTAGAAGGTAATCAAGGGATAAGCTATTATAGATCAACTTGATGAAGCACTTGTCATAGACACACAACCACTCACATCTCAATTTCTTGATGAATCTATCATGACCGTCATTGACACATACCTTGAGGATTAGCCTTAGAAACTATATTTTGATGGTTCATTCACTACACATGGATCAAGGGTAGGTCTATTATTTATTACACCATAAGGGGATCTAATCCCTAAATCATTTAGAATCAGCTTTCCTTGTATAAACAACATGGCTGAGTATGAAGCACTTGTTGCAGGGCTTCAATAAGTAGTGCATTGGAATATATATCATCTCCCAGTTTATGGTGATTCTTAGTTAATCATCGATCAGGTTACAACTCATTTTCAGACTAAAGATGATAAGCTAGTTCCATATAAATCCATGGTTGACACTCTTAAGAAAAAAACTACCAATATTAAGTTTGAGCACATACCAAGGGATAATAAAAAAATTGCAGATGCCATGGCTACTAATGGCTCTCTGATTTGACAAATAAATAAATCTAGAGAGTATCAATTCCTCATCAAGAATTTGTTAGCACTAGCTCATGAACCTTTAACTATTTCCATGATTTTTGATATTGTTGGACCTAATTATATCTAGTACTTAGACCTTTACAACCACCTTCATAACCAAGTTGTGCCACCTAACCTATCTTGAAAACAAACCAAAGCCTTTATCCATCACTCCACTCATTATAATTTACTTGGATCCACCCTTTACCATCATATTTTTGATGGAACTCAACTTCATTATTTGACTTTGTTAGAGTCTACACTAGCATTAAGAGAAGTTCACGGAGTATGTGACACTCATTCTAGTGGGGCAGTCCTATCCAAAAAGCTTTTGCATATTGGTTATTATTAGCCCATAATGGATGTAGATGCCATTGCATATGTAAAAAAGTGTGACAAATGTCAATAGCATGTTAATCTAATTCATGCCCCAAAAAAAACTCTAAAATTGATGTTGACACCATGGCCATTTTCTACATGGGGACTTGACCTCATTAGGAAGATTAACCCCACTTCATTTGATGGCCATAAACATATCCTTACCAAAATTGATTATTTCACTAAGTTGGTTGAAGCTATACCCCTCACTTACATGATTGGAAAGTAAATTTCCAAATTCATATTTAACCATCTCATTTTCCACTATGGTATCCCCTCAAACATTATATCTAATAATCAAGGATCATTTATGAACAAAGATGTAGATCAGCTATGTACTGAATATAACATCACATAATTTTTTTCTATAGCATATTACCCTCAAGGTAATGGCCAAATCAAGGAATCCAATAAAATAATTATTAACATTCTCAAAAAGAATGTCAATGATATATGTCATGATTGGCACCTCTAGATATTCTCTACCCTTTGGGCATATCATACCAATCATCATACCCTCACAAGAGCCACTCCATACTCATTTATGGTATTAAAGCCATCCTTCCCATTAAGGTTGAATTAACTTCACTACACATCTATTTCAAGCATGTTTTAGATGATCATGACTATCGAGTAACTCGCCTACAAGAGCTAGATCTCCTTGATGAAAAATGCATGACCGTGCTCAATAATATTCAAGCATATCAGAATTGAATCAAAGGATAATATAATTAGCATGTTAAGTATATAAAATTTAAACTTGGTGATCTTGTTCTTAAATAAAACCAAAAGAATACCATGGCTAAGAAGAATCATAAAGGAAAATTCAAATCAAACTAGATAGGGACTTTCATCATCACTATAGATTGTGGATCAAGAGCATACAGGCTTGCCATACTAGATGAAGATGAACTTCTAGAACTGATGAATATTATTCATCTCAAGTGGTACTATGCTTGAATACTAAGGTGTATTATCTATAAGGACCATTTCATTTATGCCATTTTATCACTATTATTCTTTATACAAATACCATCCTTATCCATCTTCTTCATTGTATCCAAGTTTTGCTACCAACCTATTAGCCCATTATGTTCTAAATCCTAGCCTATTTGACCTTATTTTTTGTCATTCATTACATAGTTTCAACATTGAGGTATCTCATCAATTCATCAATTAGTTTAAGTACTTTAGATAAAGAGCATATTTTGGGATAGTGTGATAGAAGTTTTGGTAGTTATATCCTTCATTTGTTATTCTTTTCTTACCACCATTTGTGTTACTAATTATAATCACCTTTGGGGAAATTAATACCATTGATCTATGCCATTATGTTCTAGTTATAATCACCTATGGGAAAACTAGGGGAAACATTATGCCTTGATGTACCAACATGCCACTTCTTATGCCATGTTGTGCCTTTTTACCAATTGTGCCTATTTTATTTGGATTGATTGCTACATTCGTCAAGTTCTTCCACTATAGGGTGGAACTACAGTGACTTGAGGTCCTACTCTAGGACTATGTAGGTAGTAATCGATACTTGTTGAGTTCATCTTAGTCACCCTTTTCCCAATTCT
This sequence comes from Torreya grandis, assembly GCA_037957365.1. Lineage (NCBI taxonomy): Eukaryota > Viridiplantae > Streptophyta > Pinopsida > Cupressales > Taxaceae > Torreya > Torreya grandis. Next base: position 109,345 of record JARHVA010000720.1, on the reverse strand, counting down.
CTCACTATTTTTTGAGAACCCTAAGCCATGCTCTCACCATTTTATGAGAAACCTAAGCCATGCTCTCACTATTTTGTGAGCAACCTAAGCCATGCTCTCACTATTTTACGAACAACCTAAGTTTGAATGCTCTCACCATTTTGTGAGGTTAAACCATTTAGTGTCTCATCATTCTCAAGTTGAGACACTCCAAAATAGTTCCATTTTTTTTTAAAAACCATTAGAAAAGAAAAAAAACATTGACCACTTCTTTGCCTTAAGGATTCTAGGAACCCTTACTAAGTTACAAGAAAATCACTTGTCACTTAGTTTCCCCATCCTTTTTGGCCTTTCCTCTCATACACTTGCCATTTTTTAAGACCATTCATTTTAGTCTATCACATCTATTATGTTTATTTTCCTTAGTTATCACGTTCTTCCCATTCCCTGGGAGAACTACATTTGGCCTAAAGTTTTTTATTGGATATTACATCCATAGAACTATGTAGGCAGTGTCCACTTGCCTAGTGCATATGGAGATAGCTCAGCCACCCCCTTCCTTTTCTGTTATTCCCCCATTTTGTTTATTTGTTAAGTTGTCACCTATTTTCTAGGGGCAATGTTCATAGGGTTTCTATTGCATTATTTGTTTGTTTGTCTACTTGTTTGTTTGTTTTCAGCACTGTTGCCTTGATTTAGTTTATATGTGTTCATTGGGTGATTCCTTGCCCACACTTACAATTGAATCCATCCGTATTCATCTATTTACATTGTCATCATGGTTTCTATCATTGGTATCTTGGTTTCTAGTGCATATTGGATTATGAGAGTCAGTCCTCATGCATATTTCACCAAAGTTTTCATGATGTTATACCATAATGCCTACTAACATGTGCTACAAAAAACCTAAGCTTCAAGAACTCTATTTAGTAATGGTGACATCTCCTTGGAAATGACATCTTGATCCCATCCTAATCATATCCCAAACAACATAATTAACCATAAAAGAATTTCAACCTTTATTAGTTCAAATGAACATCTCCCTATTAGTAGGTTGTTCCAATTCATCATTACACCCTATGTTAAGTTATCATCATCCTTGACCAAGTTTATCATGTTTTCCATAATTGGGGTTCAAGGATTATAATCACCTTTGGGAAAATCATTTCACATTGTCCCACTTGTATTTCTCAATTATTATAACTACTTTTGGGAAAATCATTGTGTTATCACCACTTTACTTTTTCTACCTATACAGGGGCATGTTATTATCTTGTTTGTCTATCTTAACTAGGGTAGGTCCATATTCTCAATGATTATAATCACTTTTGGGCAAATCATTATACACCATCCTAATTACATTGTCAATGATTTTGACTACTTTTTCAATATCATTGTGTTTTCATCCCATCATCTTTCCTTTCTTTGGTCCCCTCATTTCACTTCTTTCTTTTTGAGGGACCATTTACCAACTTGTGCTAATCATTCCCTCAAGGGGGAATCATATAGTTAGTTTATCATTATTGCAGTTATAGGCATACAAGACCTTTTCATTCTTTGAGAAGATGTTACTATGCTTATAGCTTTAAATGCCTTCCCAAATAGGGGCAAATTATAGACAATTAAAATTGGCCACTGATAACCTCCAATCAAGCTTTTGGTCAATTTCCACCCAACATGCATAATTTGGACTAAAAACACTAAAAAATGCTAAATGACGTGAAAATGACATATTCAATTGTCTATTTTGGCCATGATATCCATAAATGGGGTAATGCAATTTATGGGCTAGCTAACTTTAATCAGATTATTCTGATTCAAAATGCCAAATTTGTAATTGGTTGCTCTAGATTGCTCTTTCCTATCAAGTCATCTGCACAAGATGCATGGATTTGTTATTTGTTGTTGGTAACATCCTAAATGGGAATATAGATCTAATGTATATGACATCACCTTCCAATTCTAATCTAATCAAATTTTGGACTAATAAAAATATATTCTGATCAGATTGAGTAGTTTGTGCACAAAGTGCTTAATCATGCTTAAGAGCTAATTAATCCAAATTTGAGCCTAATTAAGAATTCCATGGAAACTTGTTGAAAACTTATTTTTGGAAATGAATATTGAATATCTACATCATCAGGTGACCTCATTTTTTGGGAAGACATACCTAGGCCATAAATGCCATAAATATTAGGATTCATGCCCTCCATGCCTCTTAATTTCCCCTTATTCCAATGTCATGATGAGGATAATTATAAAATTAATTCCAAAAATTAAATTAATCTTCAACCACATATCTCAATCTTGAGATGGATGGTTGATGTTGAATATGATCAAATCTAAAAATCTATAAATAGAGAGGTCATGAATGCCATTTCTAAGCTATTTTGGTGCAAATTTATAATGCATAAATATCTTCAAAGAGCCATTAAAATTATTTTTACAATTCCAAATTGATTTCAAGCCAAGCCAATCCACAAAACAAAGGTGCCAAGGAGATATAGAGGTAGCCAAGCTTCCATTGCCAAGGACTTCATGAGCACAAGCTGAGAAAGCCACCATTACAAAGGAATTTGGAGCATCCAAGGAAGGTGAAGGAGTTATTGTGTTTTCATTCCTTACTTTTTAGTTGTGTTTATCATTTCCTTTTATTAACTAAGCTCTCCCTAGTGTCTAAGACTAAAGATGTTATGCTATTAGTGTGTTTATTTTATTTTTTTTCATTTTGGAACTAACATCATACTAACCATCCTCTCTTGAGTCAAATTCCTAGATCACTATATGTATTGCATAGATTAACAATACAAGTAGGAGGATTACCTTCCTTGGTTGAGTTTGCTTACAATAACTCATATGAATCAATATTGAAGATGGATCTATTTGAGGCATTATACAAAAGGAGGTGTGTAACACCAATCAGTTGGGATAGGTTAGAGGATAGGGTAGTCTTTGGACTTGAGATGCTTATAGAAATGGAGGATCAAGTTAGGGTAATCAGGAAAAGGTTGGTTAAGGCCAAAAATAGATAGAAAAGTTATACTAATTAGAAGAAAATAAAAACTCAATTTTCTATTGGTGATAAAGTATTTTTTTGGTTTAAGCCTCAAAAAATCTTGATGAAGTTCAAAAATTCAATGAAAATATCACCAATATATGTGACACCCCTCAAGGTTTTTGAAGTGGTCAATCTTATAGTGTATAGGCTTGCTTTGCCATTAGATCTAGTTTTTTTGCATAATGTCCTCCATGTGTCTTATATTAAAAAGTATGTTGTTGATCCTTTACATGTGTTAGATTGAAATGCTTTGCAAGTTTTGAATCCTTGGGTGGTCATTGTAGAACCAATAAAAATAGATGACACTCACAAACTCAGTTTGCATAATAAATGAGTGCCATAATGTAAGGTCCATTAGGATCAATATTCTAAAGATAATGCCACTTGAGAGGACTATGCTATGTTTTGTAGGTTGTTTCCACATCTATTTGTTTGATATGTTTCTGCATATTTTTTTAAATAATGTTTTAAATTTAGAACTTGTGTTCAAATAAGAGTGATCGGGATGATGACCAGATATGGGGGAAAAGATGTCACATCCTGATTTATCTCTAAGCTAAATAACCTATTGATCCACAGTTTTTAAGGTTATTATGTGATTAACTATTGATTTATTAAGATTTATGTCATATGTTGATTATGAGGTAGTTATATGTTGCTTAATTTACATGATTTATTAGCTATGAGTTAGATATACTTTTATATTATGTATATTATGATCATGTTTATTATTTTATACAACATTATTTTATGGATATATTTATGTTTGGGAATAACTACCTTCATTGTTGTGGGGTGGATGCATGACAAATCCATCCCTCAAAGTGTTATGAAGGAAGAGCATCATTGGAAAGGGTGGTGTAGATGAAGGCATTAGGGGATGACAAAGAGGAAAAATGGAAACCCATGCAAACACCAAAGTATATTAGCATGTTTTATGTCTATTTCTTGAGTTAGAAATTTGTATCATGTTCTATGTTACTTTCATTTTAGTGATTGTTAATATGCTTTATATTATGATATTAATTGTTGTTGATGATCATGTTGATTTGGTTTTCTGATTTCACTAATTTGGTTTTCATATGTAGCTTATCTTGTATGATGTTATTGCTTGGTTGAATGAGTGAATATGTAAATGTTCTACATACCTCACTATTTTATTGGGTATAGTTGTGTATAATAATGATGTTATGTTATGTATGCATTGATATAGTAAGTTGTATATGGATTATATTGATGTTACTTGATCTATAGGATTAAGGTGATAATAATATTTATAATATTATTATTGTTTATACTAATTATATATCCTAATGCCAAAAAGATATCAATAACATTATTTGAAAATGTCATTATATTTTATTTAGTGTTGACCAAGGGTTTAATATTCATAATATATTAAACAATAATTATATTGTTAAATGATTAGGTTAAGTCATTTTTTTAAAAAAATGTTTATTACTAATAAGTGAGAGTCAATAAGTTATTTTATTGACTTATTAAGCTAACCACTAGTTATAAGGTCGAATGCTTTGGTAATGGTAATTATGTTTAATAGACTTAATATTATTGTTGATGGCCTAGTTTATTTTGAAGCTAATCAACATACCTCTGAATTATATAATGATTAAGACTTTCATATAAGTCGATGGATTTTTGTGAAGTAAATGTTGACATCCATAGTTTGAAGGTGATAATATAAAGTTATTTTATTTGATTAATGAAGGAACATTCGAGATTATTATGGTTAACTTGGCTTTGACTAAGTTTTAAACATATTAGCCAAGAAAGGAAGAGCTTTGTTTGGCTTACATGGGGAAACACCTAGTTCATTTCTAGTTGGTTAATCATGGAAAAATATTTGGAGATTTATGTGACATGTAATGAGCATGTTAATGAATAAAATGATGGAGAGGCCATGGAGAAATAGTATGGCATACAAGAGACTTGAAGAGAAAATTTGAGCTAACTGAGAGAGGAGAACTCAAATCATTGGCATTATCTTGGGAGATTTCATCACCAGGTCATTATTTTAAGATTTTTATGTTTTGTTATGGTGAATATAGTAATAAAATCTTGAAGGGTTCTAGTTTATTATGGACTAAAAACTACTTAGTGGGATAAATGATCAAACCTGTGGATGGCTCGACAATCTACATAACCCATCATATAACCCAAAAACTTGGTAAATAGCCATAGTTATGAAACCTCATGCTTTTTACACTAGTATTTCACATAAACCCTATAAGGGATATATTTTATTCTCTATTGTGTCCAAATTTTTAAACTTGAGTAACCATTTAAATGAACTCTATGTATTTTGGGTGTGATAAAAACCCTAGGAAAATAAAAAGGGTTTATAATTATTTAACAAAGTATATATAAGATTTAAATTTTGATTATCCTTTAGTTTGTTATTCTAAGGATATGGGACTTTAGTTAAATAAACCTAAATCTAGTAGGAGGTAAATATAATCAATGTAATCCCAGTTATAAGGGTCAACTATGTATTGAAGTTGTTTGGCTAGATAAAATTGAATTTGGGTTATTATTTTATTCATTTATCTTGTGTGTGTATATGTATGTATGTATGTATGTATGTATATATGTATGTATGTATGTAAGGGTGTGTATATATACCTTATAAGACCTTGACATCTTAGGGTGCATGTACACATCCACACACACACAACATTATATATATATATATAATGTTGTGTGTGTGTGTGGATGTGTATATGCACCCTAAGATGTCAAGGTCTTATAATTTATATATACACACCCTTACATACATACATACATATAGACATACATACATTATATATATAGGAACTTGCAATGACATCCATGATGACTACGAGTTGACTAAAGGTTGTGCATAGTATGGGAGTCAACAGGTTTTTATGACTGATTGAATTTTGGTATGTAGTCAATTAAATAAATTAATTGTACAATGTGTTATCTAATCATAATGAATTTCATTTATATAGTCAATGCACATGTGTGTGTGTGTGTGTGTATGTGTGTGTGTGTGTGTGTGTGTGTGTGTGTGTGTGTGTGTGTGTGTGTGTGTGTGTGTGTGTGTGTGTGTGTGTGTGTGTGTGTGTGTGTGTGTGTGTGTGTGCGTGCATTGACTATATAAATTAAATTCATTATGATTTATAGATAACACATTGTTTTACGATAGTGAAATGGATTGGGAAAATTAGAGTATGTGAGATCAAAGACTGGTTATTCTTATGGTATATCTTATAAATACATACGTAGTTACTAATTGAATGAATTGATCATTCAACTGATTATGATATATTTTATATGTATTCAGCTTGTATATAAAGTTAAATATAAGTTTATAATAGGTGCCCTTAAGTCTTGGTAAGAACTATAGACTTAACATATAACGAATAGATAAAAAGTATTGACTATGTCTTTCAAATTAAAAATAATTAGTAAAGCCTTATTGGCTATGTTAAAATTGATAAATATTTATATTTTACATTTTTGTGCATATTTTATTCAAACCACTAAAGTAATAATTGTTTGGTTATGAAGTTTTAGATGAAATAATATAGATTGAATGCATTCTATTAGAATAAATGATAATCTGAAGAATAAGGACAATATACCTTATGCACACTTTGAATGTTTATTGAATGGGTTATTAATCATAAACTGTGTGTTTATAATGTATGCAATATACATGTGATTTGATGATCATATAGTAAATCTAAAAATATATTCCATGTAGAGATGTTTATACACTATTCAATATTTGTGACTAGTATTTTACATAACAAGGTAACATGGGTGCTTGTAATATGTTTGATGTTTAGTTAAAGATTTAAATATAAGGAAGTTAAAATTTTAAATATAGATCTTTTGAAGTTGTTAAATGACTAATTTTTTATTATATTTTTGAAATATGAACAAGAAATAAGCTTTGTTTAATATTTGAAAAGTTGATGAAATAACTTTCAAAGTTACATATTAACATTTAGTAACTTGTAGTCTAAATATGATTCTTACCTAGATGGTATGATTCTATTGAGGATTGTATATGATTATATTTATTATTATATAATAAATTAGAGGATCTTATATTCATTGAATTTCATTTAATGGACTAAACATATGTGATTGATATTTTTATACTTATCATATTTATATTTACTAATAGGGAATGTTCTAATTGAATCTATTGGTTGTTATATTATTATATAATTAACCAATTCTCTCATTTATGAAATTAAATAAGCATTTTGATGGGTTTCACTAGATTAATTAGCACCATCAATGCAAGATGAGGTTTAATTTGATTGAGTGTTGTGTATGAAATTGATTGATCCTATAGATCAATAACTATTGAAAAATTTGGCCAAACTAATTTTTATAGTTAAACATTGTCAATTCATATGTTGATATGGTTTTCATATTTTTTCAATATCATGTTATAATGGATTTACTTAATGTACACATTATGTGTAAGATATCTATAACACATAGGTTCTAGTTTGTCACTCTGAATTCTCACACCATCATTACCTACCCATATGTGAAGGGATGACCATTTCCTTTTTGGGAGATAGTACAAGGGATCTATGATCCATCTTTGGTATGGAAAGTCACTCAGATGATGATCTCCCTCTCTAATAGAGTACTACACTTGAGATTACAGATTGATACTTGAGAACTAGATACTCATGATCTATAGATATTTGTATAATGTATATTATTTGAGATATTATTTATTATTTAAAACTTTAATATTTATTCATTATACTCCTAAAATAGTGGTTGTAATGTTGTATCATTTGGATCTGAAATTATTTTATTACTTTAATTATTAAGATGGAGTATTTATTGTTTATTCAACATTTTTCATGATTTGTTATATATTTTCATGGTGATAATTAAATAAGTGGATTAACTATAAACCTTATGGTTAATTAAATCAATGCATTTAGTTAAATATCAATAATTATATTTATCATGGTGAAATTTGTAATATGAATATGTGTATTTTTTTTTAAATACTATATTCTAATAAAACCCTATGGGGTTGTTACATTGTTTACTAGGAAATATGAAAATACATAACCTTATCAATATATTTTATATATTTTTCTAAGGGATAAATATGAAAGTAATTTTATATCAGCCAATTTGATATAATTGGCTAAAAACAATGCTATTAAATAACTATATTGATCCATCTGATATAATTGAGTGAAGAGGTGAAGGCAATGGTAAGTTTCACTCTAGGTTCACCAAAATGTATGAAATGGGAAATGATAAGTCTATAACTATCATATATTAAAATGTTTTAAATCAAATAAGGTTAATCCAAGAGAACCCAATGATTTAGGATGTGACCAAATGGATTTGAAAACTTACTAAGAGGAGCACCTAAAAATTAATGTCAAAGGAAAGGGTTATAAATATTTTAGGACATTTAAAAAATTAAGTATCTATAACTATATATTTGTTTTGTAAGTTATCTAATATTTCAAACAAGTAATGTAAGTAATGGTTAAGGGTTAAAAACATATCAAAATGTGTAAGGAGCCATAGTAGGCAAATGGGGATCTAGGATACCTAAATTAGATATATGTAAAGTTTAAAAAAACATATAGCTACACTAATAATAAGTGTATATAAATATTAAACAAGGATATATAAATTCATTAGCCAAAAAATTATGTAACTTATAAATACTAAATAAAATGGCAATGGTTAGAATATACTAACCTTGAAGAGAACTTGTCAATCTTCAATCCCTCCTTAGAAAATGATTGTTTTCAAGATATTTTTTTGGTTTTAAGGATATAAAAATGTATAATCAAATTATACTATAAAATAAATCCTACTAATGAATTCAAGACTCCATAAGATAAACTTTCTTCAAGATAAGATCCTAAGAAATAAGTCCTCCAAGTGTAGATCTAGATTAGAAATGTGAGTGATAACAATTGAAATGAATGTATATATCTTAAAATGAAATGGTTCCTTGAATTTATAGTGTTTAATGTCCATAACCCATCCCAAAATTTAATCCAACGCCATCGACAAACTCAATGTAGTAAAAAATATGTCTACTGACATTGAATTATATTTGACAAGCTGATACAGTTGTGAATATTATGCTAAAATGTTAAGAACTACATTGATAAAATTGGTATAGTATGGAAAGGACATGTGATATATAATAATACATCATAACAAGTTGATATAGTATAAAAAATATGTCTTAATGTAGCTGGAAGATGTAATATAGAAGGAGATAACCTAGGGGATCAATTATGAGAAAGCTAGAATGGATATAGGAGTGATAGATAGGAAACAAAATATCTCTCAAAGCACCATATTATTTTCCTCAAATTTTTTTTTATGTTGATTTTAATGTGTGCACTAATGGAGATTTAATATTGATAGGTTTCTACAAGAGAAAGCATCAAAAAATGATAAAAGTGAAAAATATAACGTGTATACAAAACCAAGTGAGATTAGAATAATGGATATATTTAATGATCCTTTACCTAATCATATTGGTCAGTAAATAATAAATATATAAAAAGTGTATTACATGTATAATTCAAACCATACATTAGTGTCTTATAATCTTAATACATTGAATAAAGATCATTTGAATGAAATTACTAGTACATATCATGTTTCGGTGCCATCTAGACCAATTATCACATTTACAAAGCATGAGAGCTTATATAATTATTTTAATTTACACTTTTTTCTTATTCAATTTTACATTTACCATAAACATATAAAAAGAGTCATTGTTAATCATGGCTCATGTGTGATTATGTACACCATCACATTTCTCTCTCATTTGGGATTCACATATAAGGATATAATTCATACAATGATAGTAATTAAAGGATTCAATGGACATGTTAAAAGATATATTGGTGAGATAACATTACCAATACATGTTAGTAAAACATATTTAGTCACCAAATTTATAGTATTACTCATTTTAATATTCTTTAATATTTTATTTAGATATCCTTGGATTCAATAGCTTTATGAAGTACCTTATAAAGTACAAAAATGTTTGTAATACATTTTTTCTAATGTGGTTATCATAATTAATGGTATTCCATATGAATAACCCATACAAAAAAGTATATTACTGTTACACAACATATATAAATTGAGAAACTTAAAATTTAAAACATATTCAAGTAGTTTAAAATTAAGTGGACAACATTTGAAGGATAACAATCCTTAAAAACCTACTTAATCAGTGATTTGTTGAAAATTATAGAGAGATACTCTATATTATAGCACATCATAGATTGATATCACAAATAATTAAGGGTGTTCCAAAAATAACACCAACATAGATTTATTATGCTCCAAGATGGGTTTTAAAGATTTGTAAATCTCACTATGCTTAAAAAAAAATAGTATACTATGAATTATCATTATGACATTGGAACTTATGTTATAAAGCCAAATGAATTTTCAGAATCCAAATTGAAAATAGTTACTTTATAGTAGAAAAATACTTTTGTGAGAGGTCACCCTTCCTAATTTATATACAAGACCTATTTATTTTGAGGATTTTATAAGAGTCATTGTCTAGTATGTTTAATTTTAGTTATATTTAATATAAAATAAAATAATATTTGAAAATAACTCTAAAAATTAAGACCTAATAATGATATATTTAGTTAATTTACATTATTTTATTTGTAATTCAATATATTTAGTACTTACCTATATCTAGTTTTATATCAAATATGCTTCACAAGTGTACCTACTTGAATTTCAAAAAATGAAGATTGTCACTTTTAGATGCAGTCACAGGAGGTGGTACTATACTAAAACCATAAAGCATTCATAAAAAAAATCTCTCTAATCTATAAATTAATGAACTATGATATTATCCCTCTCCAGTGGACTTATCTTAGTGAATACATGTTATAATTTATTACATACAAAATAATCACATGCCTTCTATAAATTCTATGCATCATAACAAGTTCATTGATGGAATATTTTACTTGAGTTTTATAACTCTATAATTATCCATTTTTTTCTTACTATAGTACAATAAATTACATGCATTTTTCCATATTCATCATTTGCTTTCACCTTTCTATCTTACTAGATACTTGAGTTCCTAAATACACTAATGTTACAAATCTATTGTGTGCATCAATTTAACTTATTCAAATATGTTTATCATGTTTTATTTCTTCATGACTTATGTGTATTCATTTATTTATATTTTGAACATTTTAACATGTCCTTTCTTGTGGATCTAAGCCTTATTATATTTTTATATGTGTGTGAGTGACATTTGAACATGTCCCTTGTATGTGGCCCCTTGGACTTCTTATTTGTTTAACATAATTTTTTATGTGCTCTTGTGTATGCATCAAATAACCACTCTTATTTACTATTATTTTATTATTTTTTCATACCATGATAGATATCATACATTTCCCTAGTTGGATGATGCCATGATAGTTATCATGCATCTTTCCCAAGTAGTTATGTTTAGTTTAAAGTACTCAATATTATTATGAGTTCATTGTGTGCCTAATTGATTATATATATAGACATCAATATATGTATACATGTTTATACATGTAACATACATTACTATTTTTCTTAGATTATCAATATGATGCTATGATTTCCAAATTCAACAATAATAATTGATGCAAGAGCATCACTCCTAGTTTCAATTTTGGTTTGTTTTCATTGAAATTTATTTTTCCTAGTTAGTCCTAGTGGTCATAGATGTCTTAGTTTCCATATTTTAATAAATTACACGTGTTATTTTGGTTTAAAATTTGAATTTAGCTTTATTTGGCATTTTCTTGACAAAATGACCAATTCAAAATTTGAATAGTTTTCTTTAGTTTTGGTGTCTTTTACAAAATCTTGATGAATGTTAAAGATGTATTTTGGTTTGTTTATATGTATAGAGTATACTAAAGTGATTTATAGTGTTTTTCACACTTTAGTTATTCATTTTTCATGTTTGATTCATGGTCTAGTTAAAAATGCATTTAAGTTCATTCAAAGACCTATGTTGGAACAATCTTAAAATAATTAGAGTCTTTGTAGGAGGATATAAATTTTGTAAATATTGAAATAAATCATAATGATATATTAAAATTATGTTTTTTGTCCAATAATGAGATAGAGAGAGAATATAGTCCAAAGAATAATATATTTATTAGAATTTTGTGCATGCCTATGTAAGACATGAATTCCAACATAAAAGTTTAGATTTTGGGAATGGTTTTGTTTAGAAATATAGTAGATATGAGTGTTATTAAATTTTTACCATTTAATTTTTTGATGAATTGAAATAATATTGGTCATCTATAGGTAGATACAATAGGAACTTAGTCTATACACAGTCTAGTATTACCATCATTAAGTTTCAAAGAAATATTGGAGGTTCTTGTATTATTTTAATGATATTTATGCTAGGAAAGCTTTGAATAAAGGATATAAATTAGATATAAATTTTTATAAGGTTTAAGTTTAAAAAATATATTCAATATTGATTAAAACCTTCAATTCTTCCCACACAAGCTTATACATTATTTTTTGGGAGTCTTGTCCGGGTGAGTTTTGTAATTATTTAAATATTTTTGTTAATGAAGAATTGTGTTTTATATCCTTAAGTTTAGATTGAATTTTAAAATACATATTAGGATCAAATTAAGTCCTTGAAACATTATTTTGTTCTTAAATCTTTATTTTAATCTCTCTCGACTGTGTCAAAAACCTAGTGAAGGGTTTTGGCCATTTCATGGTTTGAGTATTTAGACAATGTTTGAGACCTTAAAATTCAGCACAAGAGTTATTTTTTAGGTCATAAAGGTGAATAAAACACTTATTTTTAATCTTGGAATGTGTGGAGATTTTAATATATAGAACTCAGTTTGAGGCCTAAGAGACCTAATTAGGGGCCTAATTGGCAAAGAGAAAGTTTACGTTAGTGCACTTATTTGGTGAGTTGGATCCTAAAACTTTCAAGAGAGTTTTAAAACCTTAATGGATATCTAAAAACGTATTTTTCATTTTATAATATTTTATGATTGACAAACCATCAAGAAATGTGTCTTTATAGGGCTATTAGAAATAAATCTTAAAGAGAGAAAGATATTAAAAATAGAGAACTTCCCTTTAGATTTTGAGTATTCAATTTTTTATGTTGCATAAGGAGGATAAAGGGTACTATAATACCTAATTATTTGGCTTGGAAAACTTTTTAAATTTTTAGAACATACTAAAAGGTGATTTGAGAGGGCTAGTAGCTCAAGCCTTAAAAAGGAAAGGTCAATCAAAATTATTTTTCATTCTCCCTACACATTAATTTGGTATCAGAATAGGTTTGGTATCTGAAGGAGGATTAAAGAATATTGACACTCTTAGATAATAAGGGTGAACTGATTGTTTGTTTTTCAATGAAGTTGAGAGCTAGAGTGCCATGTAGAAGGAATACTATAAGAGGTAGAAGAGTAGGTACCCAAATGGGAGATGAAATACTATAAGAGTTAAGGAAGCTTAGAGTTAGTTTTGGTGAAAGGATGATAGTAGTATAGAAAAATCAAATAATGTGAGTCCTAACAGGGGATGAAAGTGATATAAAAGAAGAGCCATAGGTACTACAATAGGGAATAGAAGAAGAAGTTGAAGAATATGAATAAGAAGGAATAGATAAACTAATGAAAGTAGTCATGGGAAAGGGTTCTAAACCCAAAATAAAACTTCTAAATTATATAAGCCACCTTGATGGTAAATAAATTATTGATTGGATAACAAAACTAAAAAAATATTTTGAATATGAAAATTTACCTAATGAGAACAAGGATATATTTGTTTGCACCAAGCTAAAAGGACATGTAGATGAAAGGAGAAAGAAAGGTAAGGCCAAGATAAAATATTGGGATATGATGGTAGCTAAACTAAAAGAAAATTTCTTTCTAAATTATTATCAAAATTATTTACTCAAGAAGTTAAAAAAATTGAATAAAAAAGAAATGGGTGTTAATAAATACATCAAGGAAATTTATAAGTTAACCATTAGGTTAGGTCATGTGGAAGAAGATATGGAGAAGATAGCTAGGTATCTAAATGGATTGAGATATAATTTACATGATGAACTTAGTTTGGTGACTCATATAACACTTGAAGAGTGTTATCAATATGCATTGAAAGATGAAAATAAGCTTAATAGAATAAAAACACAACAAAATAGAGGCAGAGGTAGAGGATGCAAAGGAAAGGGTCATCATGGAGGTAGACACACCTCATAAAGAAACCATGGATAATATATCACTTCACAAGAATAGTCTTCTAATCCTAGAGGTTGATTTAAAGGTAGGAGGCCATATTTCATATGTGGATATGCATCAAGAGGAAGAGGATATAGTTGTTCAATAGGTAAGTGATTAAAATGTAATAAATTTGTTGGACATAGGTTTTGGGAGTGTCTATAAAATTAAAAATCATGAAGTTATATGACAAAATAGAAATTAGGTTTTCAAAAAAAATAGAAGAGAAGAGTGTTGGATATATATCTCATGTGGAAGAGATAAAGGTAGGTGAATCCCTACTTATGAGGAGAGTTCTGATTAATACACCTAAGGATAAGGACCTTGGACAAAGGAAAAATCAATTTAAGACCTCATGCAATTGTCAAGGCAAGTGCTTCAAAATGGTCATTGATTTAAGAGACACATATAACTTAGTTTCAATTGAAATGGCTGATAAATTAAGATTGAAAATAATAACCCATATAACTCTCTACAAGTTTTCATGGCTACAAAAAGGGCAACATGTATTGGTTAATGAGAAATGTCAGCTAGACTTTCAAATTAGAATTTTGAAAGATAAAATTATTTATGACATCATGCCAATAGATGTGTGCCATGAGATACTTAGAAGGCATTGGAATAATGATAAAAAAAATAACACATGATGGAAGGATAAATGTTTACACCTTGGAGAAGGATGGCATAAACCATACATTGTTTCCTATGAAAGAGGAAGATAATGAATAGAAGAATGGTTCAAGTGTGATGATAGTAAATGAAAAGTAGTTTATGAATGCAATAAAATAAGAATAATTAGTATTTCTAGTGTTAATCAAGCCTAGAATATTCATAACAACAACCAAGGTGAATGAGTTGCCTCAATAGGTCCAAGATGTGCTAAAAGACTATGTTGATATCTTAGTAAAAGAAATACCTAGTGAGATTCTACCCATGAGGAAAATCATTCATCATATTTAATTCATTCCAAGAGAAATCTTGGATAATAAGGTTTCATATAAGATGAAACCATAAGAAAATTCTGAGATTAAAAAGTAAGTTCAAGAAATTTCGGACAAGGGGCTAGTCTAAAATAGACTTAGCCCATGTGCAGTGCAAATAGTTTTAGTGCCCAAAAAGGAAAGAGAGTGGATAATGTGTATAAAATCTAGGGCCATCAAAAAATTACTATAAGGTAAAAGTTTCCTCTACCAAATATTTAAGAATTGATGTATTTTTTGAGTGGGTCAAACTATTTCTCCAACATTGACCTCAAAAATGGATATTAGAATATAAAACAACCTTTAATGTTAGTGTAGACATTTTTCCCACTGGGTTTTGTCTGCATGATTGTGTTATCTTACTTAGGGCTCTAGAGGTCATTTGGGTTACTTAATAAGATTATTCACACATTCACTATAATGTGTGGTATATTTTTATCTCTAACCTATATATGCATCTCTCTCCCTTTATATTTCTAATGTGGTTATTGTGTGAATTATTAGAGCATTCGTGTCTTGGTGAAATTTGTTTCTCTTTGAATTCATTCTTATAGATACATGCATTTGCTATGTATTGTATTCAAAAATACATGTCTTACATTGCATCTTGAATCAATGAATTTATTTGGATCAACATTCTTGAAATTCATTCTAATATGGTATTAGAGTAAATCTAAATCTGAGGATTGCCTAGTTTTTTCTGCAAGTTTTCATTTTAAATCTTGGGTTCATTTGATTTTAGTTTAGATCTCTCCATTTTAGCATTTAAATTTTATTGTATTAAATATATAAGGATATTTATTTCAGATCTTAGGTTTTTAATTCATTATTAATTATGATATTGAGATATTCAAGCCTCCAAGTGTATTGGTCTTTGCATCAACACGTGAGGATCATGTATTCTTTCACCTATTGTGCAAGCTTCTTGTATTATCTTCAAATATATATTTTTAATCTTGGAAAGCTCTACCTAGGCATTGATTCATTCAAAATTTGGTGTTGAAGGAGAGGCGTTGGCTTATTTTTCCAAGGAATTATAGATTTGGAAGAGTGTTGAAATCTGGATCTCGTGAAGCATTATATTTTCACCTGGGTGATGGGTGTTAGATTTACAAGAGGAGGGATATATATGTTGAATCCTTGCTAAGCATTTAATATATAAGGTTCTTGAGAAGAAGACAATATATAGTTGGAAATATTTTTGTCTTTTTTAGCATCTACCATCTCTACATTGGTTTTTCCTAGGAGGCTATAAAACTATTGCATTGGCATCATCTATTGGTGGATTGGAATCATTATTACCAAATTTTATTTGAAATATTCTTGGATGAATTAAGATATATGTGGAGATATTTAAAATCATCATATTCCTCTATTTTCATTTGCACTAGAAGTATCTTAGTGGTGTTGTTTTGCCAAATCTACACACTTTTTTACCTAGCCTAGCATCTTTTGTTAGGATGCATTGGACTATATTTATATTTTTTGATCTATATTGATTGCATCATTGTGATATATGAGCATTTATTTTCATCTACATTAAAAATATAGAATTGGCATGGATAATAGTAGAGATATATCAAGAGTGAAAGGTTTATGTTGGACATTATACTAGAAAGAATATTTTTTTAGTGCTTTTACCATTTTCTACACTAGCTAGCCATCCAACCATTCCATTTGTATCTTATTCACCATCAAAACCTACATAAATTTAATGTGCCAGTGAATCATACAAATCTAATCCATTTTCTCTTCTTTACATAGCTAAAAATTCATCAATTTTACCTTACTAGCTATAATTTTTTCTTAAAGAAGTCCAACTTGCTTATATGTATATCGAGGTAATCAAGAAATTGCTTTTCTCTTATATTGATTTTTTAAAGTCTGTGGTGAAATTTTTATTCTAGTGAGTGGTTTTAAGGCATATTTTACCTCACCTAAGGTTAATTTTTTAAAGTTTTAAGTGCAAGTTTTTAGTCAATAGGCTTATTTAAGGGAAATTATATTGTTAATATCTTGCAAATGGTAACTTAAAATTGAGTACCATATTTTTCAAATTTTGTTTTATTTCCTATGCATTGGTATAATTTGTCTTGTAAAATGCACTACTTTATAAAGTACCAAATTTTGGGAGGGTTATTTGACATAGTTTTAGGGGGTTGTATTGTGGTTGTGATTCTACTCTATAATTCTCTCCTTTTCCACATATTTGATTTTTGTAACAAAAACAAACGAACATAGTAATATTAATTATGCAATAGATCTTAGTATTTTTAATGGACTCACACTCATCAACTACCAATAATGGAAAAGTAAAGTTACAATGGTTCTTAGAAGTAAAGGGTTGTTTCATATAACTATGGGGCTAGAAGTTGAGCCCACAGTTGAAGTAGATAAGATAAAATGGTTTAATAAATGTGATTAATATTTTGGGATATTATGTCTTTCAGTGTTATTTTAACTCTTGTCACATATAATTGACCAAATTTCCAAAAAAAGTTTGGGAGACCCTAGCTAGCTTGTTTGAGAAAATTGACACCATGAGGGGTCATAAGCTTGAGAATGAGTTAATTAGTTTGAGCCCTAGAAACTTTGACACATTGGAGGAATTATTCACCAAGCTTAAGTCACTTATAGTTTAGCTAAAAGAGTGTGGAATAGAGAAAAAAATATGAACAATTAGTTTTTAATGTGCTTATAAAACTAAGACCTGATTACTCTATATTTGTTTCTATTTTTTATATAACCAAGAGAGCCATAGGATCCAACTAGAAAATGTCATCCTTAAATGAATTCATTACAAATTTAACTAAGGAACAAGATAAATTTTTCTAGATAAAAACCCTCAAGTTTTCCAAACCTTCATCCCTCATTTTTAGGAATGGGAAATAGAAAGCCTTTAGTAACAAGGATAAGAAATAGAAGAATAAGGATCCTAAGAATAAGAAAGAATATAAAATCACTACAAAAAATAGCAATAAAACCTCCTCTTTTGAAGGGAACCCTAAGAGAGAAAAGGTTAAGTTCTCTTATTGCAATAATAATGGGCATGATGAGCATAAGTGTATGAAGAAACAAATAGACCACCTTACACATCTCTTAGAGAAAAATAATATAAGGGTCTCTAAGTTTGTCAAATAATCATCATCAACCTAAGAATATTCTAAGGCAAAGGAAAAATAAAAGTAGAAACCCAAGGGGAAAGCTTTAGTTGCATTGGCTTCCACATCTACTTCATCTTGGGTTATCGACTCTAGTTCTTCATACCATATGGGTTCACCAGAGGTTGAGTTTCTTAACTTAGAGCCCTATAACATGTCTTCTATCACTTTGGGTGATGGCACTCCAACAAAATTTGTAGGAAGAGAGAATGTTGAAGTTTAAGGTGTAATACTCATAAATGTTCTAAGTGTAGCTTCACTATTAATTAATCTTATTTCAGTGTATCAGATTACCCACATAGGGTACGGCATAAGAGTTGAATTTACACCAGATTTAGTTGGGATCAGAGAGCTACACATTGACTCTACATTTTCATTGGGGAGAGATAATCACCATTCTAGGCTATACACGTCCCATTTTTCTTTGGATCTTCCTCCTACCGTATTGCTTACCTATTTATATGAAGTTAGTAAGATATGACATGATCATTTTTTACATCTTAAATAACATAATATTGAGTAGTTGAGTCAATAGGATATGGTTACAAGCTTTCCTAGAGTTAAATTATCTAAGGGACTTTGTGAGGGTTGTTCCCTTGGAAAATATCTTGAAGAAAAATCTGACAAAGGCAAAGCTAAGAGAGCTTCATTACCTCTTGAGTTGATTCATAGTGATATCATGGGGTATTTTCCCCATACTTATTTTACTAGAGCCAGATACATCATCACCTTTATTGATGACATTTAAAAATACACATGGGTCTACTTTATAGATAAAATTCTAAAGTTTTTGATAATTTTTTATAATTCAAGTCTCTAGCTGAGAAGTGATATGGAAAGTGCATCAAAATCCTTTGAATGGACAATAAAGTGGAGTAGATCAACCATAGATCTGAGTAGTTTTGTACCATCAAGGGAATTGATCTCCAGTGGATGATCAGAAAAATGGTTTAATATAACACAAGAATAAATCCTTAAAAGAGATGGCCAATTATATGATACACTCTAGATCATTGGATCCACAATTCTAGGTAGAAGCCATCAATTGTGTATGTTACATTTCGAATTGGGTTTCTTGTAAAGATTTAAATGGCATCACTCTATATGAATCTTGGCATAATAGGAAACTAGAGGTGCAAAATTTTAGGGTCTTTGGATCACCAATGATTGTGTGCATTCCCAAAAACAAATTTAAGGCTATGGAGGTTCAATCTAAAACTTGTATCTTTGCCAGGTATCTATATGGGGTCAAGGGTGTAGACACATAAAATTGGCCACCAATAACCTCCAACTAGGATTTTGGTCAATTTCCACCCAAAATGCACAATTTATCCTAAAAATACTAAAACACACTAAAAGATGTGAAACAGACATATGAAAGTGCCAATTTTGGCTAGTGTATCCCTAAATGGGGTAATGCAATTTATGGGTTAGCTAACTTTGATCAAATCATTTTGATTCAAAATGCCAATTTTGCACCTAGGTTCTCTAGATTGTGTTTTCCTATCAAATTTATTGCATGAGGAATGTGCCTTCATTATGTTTTTTGGTAACATCCTAAATGGGAATATGGTTCCAATACATTTCACATCACCTTCTAATTCCAATCCATTCAAATTTTGGACCAATAACAAGGCATTCTAATCAATCTAAGTAATTTGTGCACAAAGTTCTTAAACATGCTTAAGAGCTAATTAACCCAAATCAAGGAATAATTAATTATTCCATGGAAACTTGTTGAATACCTATTTTTGGAAATGCATATTGAATATCTGCATCATCAAGTGACCTCATTTCTTTGGAAGACATCCCTAGACCATAAATGCCATAAATATTAGGATTCATGTGATCCATACCTCATCAATGTCTTCCATGATGCCCTCCATGCCTTTTAATTTCCCTTTCTTCCAATGTCATGATGAGGATAATTATAAACTTAATTCCAAACAATGAATTAATCCTCAACCACAGATCTCAATCTTGAGATGGACAGTTGAGATTGATTCTAAACACTCTCAAAAATTTATAAATAAAGAGGCCATGAACATCATTTCTAAGCTTAATTTATAAAAAGTTATAATGTAGGATTGGTTATACAAGCTTCATGAAACTAGTGTTACCTTGCCAAATTTATTCTAAGATAAGCAAAGCTACAAGCCAAAGGTGTCAATGAGAGATGGAAGTAGCCAAGCTTCCATTGCCAAGGACTTCATGAGCATAAAACTAAGTAAGCCACTACTATAAAGGAATTTGGAGCATCCAAAGAAGGTGAAGGAATTATTGTGTTTTATTCCTTAATTTTTTATTGTGTTTATCATTTTTTTTAAACTAAACTCTCCCTAGTGTTTAGGCCTAGATATGTTATGCTATTAGTGTGTTTCTTTCATTTTGGAACTAACACCATACTAACCATCCTCTCTTGAGTCAAATTCCTAGATCACATAATAGTATGCCCAGTGCGACTAGATACATCTCACACTTGAAGAAGATCATTTAAAAACTTTAAAATATTCATTTGGATCCTTAAAACTCTTGAAAATTGATTTTCTAACTTTATTTTGTTTTTTTATTTGCTATGGGTTTACATAGTAACCAACGTTGACAAGTAAGACCGACATCAGTTATATATCTTAATTGACATTGATTAGAAAAATTGACATCGATTGTATACCTACCATCAATTACATTAGTATAACTAATGTTAGTTAGATAACCGACATCAGTTAGAAAATGTACTCATCATCAGTTATAGAAACTGACATTGGTCACTATATTTTTCTTAAACCACAGATCCAAGAGCTCTTTTTATAAAGTTTATTATTTCAAACCCAAAAGAACTTCAAAGCTAAAGGACATGCTAACATTTTTTGTAGGAACCAAGCTTGACATTTGCTCAAAACATGTTTAGATCACCTTTTGCATTCTTAAAAATCAATTAGGAACCTTGTTTTGCTATTTAAAAAGAATTTAGATGTTTTTGATGAATGTTTTCAAAGTTTGAAACTAAGACTAAGGGGTCAAATGAAAACCATCAAATCTTTCATTTTGGCTTAAAAATAAACTCACCTTTTCAAAGTGTTTTGTATTTGCTTAGTTGTTTAATTAGATTTTGTTTAGCAAAAAGAGGGATGTTGCATGTATGCTCTTCCATTTTTCCCCTTTAAGGAACCCTTGGAATCAAGAGTTTCATTTCTATTGCAAGTAATCTAGTCCAAGGCTTAGAAATAAAGTCATCTAAAGCACTCCCCAAAAACTTGTCAAAGTTTGGGTGACCTTGAAAATGACCCTAGAGTATTTATATTTCATGATTTCTTTATTTTTATGCAAACTTGGCTTGCGAGGGGGATTTAATCACCTCTGACAAGTATTTTAGGGAAGTTTTGACCCAAGGTTTCATCTCTCAACATTGACTTAATTTGGATCCTTTGGAGTTGCACAAGGGATGTATCTACATTTAGACATCACACTACACTAAGAAAACAATATGATGTAGTGGTTGTAAAAAGGACTAGACCTTTTTACAACAAGCCAAAGTTGTAGTCACCAAATTTGTGTGCTTGTCTTTTGCATTGTTTGATGTGAAAGTCATTGTGTAATTGATTCCCGTAGAATGATTGAAACCTTACTAGTTTTAGTCAACCCAATTTTGTCATACCCTTGCTAGGATTTAGATGATTATACTTAGTATATTTTGGCCATTTTTTCTTGGTATGTTTTGAGACTAAAACATGTTTCTTTGTTCATAAAGCCATGTCAAAACCAATTTGTCTATACATCACTCTTTTATCTAAAGAGGTGTTATGCTAGCCATTTTACACCACACTTGTGCCTTAAATTTTTTCTAAACTTGTTTGTGTGTGTGTGTCATTTGAGTTGTGAAGGGTAGTGTTATGATGCCCAAATCATGTCAAACCATTTGTGCCTTTGAATCTTTTGAAACATAGCATTGACCACATTATTTGAGTATGATTATGCCATTAGACTACTCAATTTTTTTTAAGAATTTTGTACCATTGTATCAAACCATTTTGTGTATGCCATTTGGACATTTGTCTTGTGATGTCATGCTATCCTATCTTGTCTAGCTTGTTTAGTCAAATCCTAGTTTTCAACATTGAGTTTTCAATTAGCCTTGTCAAGTTTAGATCTAAACATTGATTGATTTATATTTAGGCCTCAATTTGTGGGGCTAGTACATAGATATTTCTCTTTTGAGCTGCATAAATTTAGTTAATTAATTACCCAAATTTGATAACTATTGATGGTTTATTTGTTTAAAGTCTATCCTCATCATTTTTTATGCCTTTATTTAGGAGAACACAACCTTTATCAAAGATCCTTTTATCTTATGCCTTATGCTAACTGATCATGTTTATGTTTGATTCTATGTGCCAGGTCTATGTCAAAGTTGTTTCCAAACTTGTTAGATTAAATCGAATCACTTTATACCTATTTATTTGAGCCTAGCTTTTGACCCCATGTTTGGAAATAAGACCTAGCAAATCAAAATTTCCCTTTCCTAGTTTAGACCTTATTTGGAACACTTTGACCTAGACGTTTGGCATGCCAATTTTTATTCAGATGCTTAACCTTTTATGTGTATGACATTTAACATTAGACATTCGATGTTAGGCTATTTAATGCCAAGTCTTATCACAAAATTTTTGGAGATATATCTCCACTTTCAAACCACATTGGAGATACAACTCCACCCTTCGACCAAGCTAGAGCAAGCTCGAACCATTTGTCCTTTGGACATAGTTTTTCAGAGTTTGTGGAACTCTAAGCCTTTTTTTTAAAGCTTTCATCATTTATGTAGATATGTCTAGCTACACTTATGGTGGATTCACTTAAAATATAAATTATGATGGAGTGGCCACACAAAATGACTTTTATGGCTTTATTCAAGACCCCAATGATGCTAATATGGTTTGTGAGATAGATTTATATCCACCTCATATTAATCATTCATGGGAACAAAGTCATGAAACAACTTACCATCCAACTCGAGACCTTGATTGGTATGAAGAGGCTTGTGAAGAGGAATTTGAAGACCCAACTATAGATAATGTTTTTTGGGATATGGATCCATACCTTCTTTATAATAATCAGTACATGGAACACAGTCAAGAACTAGCTTATGAGCCAACACATGACTGGGATGATATGGTTTATGAGGAAGTATTGGATGCTTTGGCTTGTGTGAGCAACCAAGTTCCACAATGCCTAACCATTTATATACTAGGACCTCATCCTTTAGTTTGTCTGAGTAATTAAGCACCATAATTCCCCTTCATCATTTCAAAACCTAGTCCTTTGCCTTGTGTGAGAAATCAAGCCCCACAACACCCTATCATTACCATCTCAGGACTTTCTCCTTTGGCTCATGAAAGCCATCATGCTCCTCAATGACCTACCATTATCCAACCATAAGTCATTCCTTATCTAGCACCAATCCAATTTTAACCTTAACTGATCCAATCCTTCAAAGACCAAGCTATGTTCAAAACTGGTATCTCCTAGTTGATTAAAAACCAAGGCCAAGAGAACCAACTAATCTAAGATAATTTTGTTGAACTAACCATTTTTGATAAGTCAACCTATGATGAATCACCTATTGATCCTATACCAGATGTCAAGGAGTCTCACACTGATGAGCTAGTCTTTGTTGAGTCACTTCTTAATGATTATAACTACCTTTGGGAAAATCATTACCTTGACCATGTACCTATTTTTCAAGATCCTCTTATAGACAAGCTAGTCTTTGAGGAGTTGTCTCTTGACCTATTTTCCATCCTAGAGGAGTCTCACTTTGACAAACCAATTTTTTTAGAGCCCATTATGTCATTATAGGCTGTTACTTATCTAAAACCAAACATTCAACAAGATTAATTATAATAGAGTACCCATCAAATGAATAACAAAATTTAGAGTCAAGTTCTATTCTTCAATTGACATCAAATTTACCATCAGAATCTGAATCAAAATCAATCTCAACATCAAATTTAGAGTCCCTTGAGTTAGAATGAGATTCAGACGAAGAATATGTTTGTGGTTATTACAACATTGGTTACACATTCCTTGAAGATCAATTATAATATATTTGTGATCCTTCTATGTTTTTTGAGGATGAGTACTTCAGCTTCAACACAAGTTATCCTAGTATCTTCTACAAGGATTGTGATGCCAACACCCATTTCGTTACCATTCCACATGCCATAACCACCAACCAAGATAACTATATTATTGACATTCCATATCCCACAAGTGTCTATTGGGATCTATATAATCACACTTTTTTGAAATACATCCATGGTGACATAGCGGTTGAAGAAGAAC
The DNA here is from genome assembly GCA_037957365.1 of Torreya grandis. Lineage (NCBI taxonomy): Eukaryota > Viridiplantae > Streptophyta > Pinopsida > Cupressales > Taxaceae > Torreya > Torreya grandis. The sequence goes on along the minus strand of JARHVA010000720.1, from coordinate 84,504 downwards.
AAGGAGGCCAAGATAACATTCATATAGCAGAAGAACACTATCCTAGTGAAACTTTTTAAAAAGTGATAGAAGATAATCAAATTCAAAGGTCAACATTCCTTAGTAAAACCTTCTTGGAGGCACTACAGGACAATAAAGATAACTTCATTGGTGAAAACCTCATTGAGACACCAATCGCTGAGTATACAAGTTATTCACTAATTAATGAAGACAAAATCAAAGATCAAATCAAAATAAATTATAATATACAGCTTAATGAGATGGTAGCTACTCTCAAGATCAAACAATAGAAAAATTTAGTGGTCTTATCGAGAGAACAAGTCTTCAGCCCCACCACAACCAAAATTATGTTAAATCTGACATCAACAACATTACGTATAAATGAAATTCTTGATATTCATTTATTTTCTTACCATTCCACATTCCATTATCATTTTTCATTCCATTTCACAATCAAACATACCATCCATGCCCATACTTTCCTTTGTAGAGGCTACAAAGATACCTTGTTTCGATGCTTGAAGGAATCAAAATCAATGACCAATGAAGATCACAAAAGTATTCTTGGCATCCAAATCTATATTAAGTTCTTAACAGAGCATATTTTTAGATGAGGTATGGTCTAAAAATTAACATTATCAAATATTTTATTTGTATCATTTGTTGATTAGGACGTGCATCTCCCCATCAGTAGAAACAATAAAATCAAAAACTACACCTAGGCCAAAAGTATGTACCATATCATTTTACATTGTCATGCCATTAGTATTGTTACATATACCTATTTACCATTATTATAGATTCCTACCATTTACCCAATCACTTGGGGTTAACCCTCTTACCATTTTAGCCAATCCATAAAAAATCATACCATCCTGTCATTCCATTCCTATTTAGACCAAAGCCTATTTTTACTCATCCTACCTAATCCTATTTTGATCTTGGTTCATTTGGTTCTTCCCAAACCTTTTATGAGAGCATTCTAATTAAGTTTCAATAATTAATCCAATCCATGTTTATAATGATAGTCTATGAAATTATTATGATAGTTGATTTGGCAAGATATTTTTCATCCTATCAAGTTTGTTTATGTGACCTTGATTATAACTGCCTATTGGAAAATTAGTGTCTCACCAGTCTTGCTACTAATTATAACTGCCTATGGGTAAATTAGTATCATTGACCTATGTTTTTGTATCTTATTTATAACTACCTATGGGAAAACTAGGGGAAACACTTATTTATCATGCATTACTGTATTACCTTGTCATTACTATTTTCATTTGATTGGCCATTTACCAGATTTGAGAACTTGTTGGGACCTAGTTAGTTTTTCTGCATCTTTTGTGTGGATGAAATTACTATGAATTGAGATTATTTTAGGACTAAGTCGGTTGTGCTCAATTCATGTTGAGGTCACCTCATTCCCCCTTTCCAAATGCTCTCACAATTTTGTAAGCAACCTAAGCCAAATGCTCTCACCATTTTGTTAGCAGGTATCTTGTCATTCTCTAACGAGTTAAGATACCTAAAAATTTCAAAACATTCATAATATTTCAAAATATAAAAATATACATCTTATTTAAGCCCAATCAATTATCCTTGATCTACCTTACTAGGGCATTATCATTGTTAGGATGTTTTCTTTTGATTTTATTTTTAGGATTTTTTTGGTTTGTTTTGGGTTATTTTTTTGTTTGTTTTTCTATTTTTTTGTTTATTTTTTTATTCACTTTCATATTTGTTTTCTTTTAGCACTGTTTCCTTGACTCATTCTATATGCAATCATTAGGTGATTCCTCATGCATATTATTCTTGAGTCTATCCATATTCATATGTCAACATTACCATCATGGTTTTTATCATTGGTACATTATTTTTGAGTGTTTATTAGATCGAGAATCAATACTTACATATATATTTTAGCCAAGTCTTCATGGTTTTCTATCATTAAGCATACTATCACATGATACAACAAAAATTATCTTCATGAAGGTCTATAATCAATGGAGTTACAAAATTTTGTCCTTGGGACCTTGACAATTCCTTCCATCCCACTCTTGATCAATATAACTTATTTGACCATTTTAGTTGTATCATTTCTATTAAATACAATCATCTCCTCATTGATAGGTACAACTAAATCATTCATAGTGATCAATTGTATTATTATATTCATCTCTTTCATCACTTTGTACCCACTCATCTTTAATCTATATTCTAGGTTATATCCTTAAGCTATGCTTGCTAATCATCCCTAATTGGGGTACCATCAGTTTTAGCCAATCCAAGTTTTTTTAATGATTCTAATCACCTATGGGCATATCATTATTTTGACTTTTATTCCTGATTATAACCACCTTTGGGAAAATCAACACTCTTTTTACATCAATGCATGTAAGCATTTTTTTATTTGGATTAATCTCAACCACAAGTTAATTCCATGTTTCTTCTTATTTATTTTTGAGGAACCATCCACCAAAAAATGTGATTACCACTCCCTCAAGGGGGCATCATCATAGGCTTCCCAAAAACCATTTGGAGTTTCGTTCTTCAACCATCATCTTCTTTTTGGCATAGAGACCATTTCTCATACTTTGAGAAGACATTTCTTTGCCTATGGTTTGCAATGCCTTCCTAAATAGGGGCAAACTATAGACACCTAGAATTGGCCATAGATAACCTCCAACTAGGCTTTTGGCCAATTTCCATCCAAAATGCACAATTTGGCCTAAAAACACTAAAACATTCTAGAATATGTGAAACTAACATATTCAAATGCTAATTTTGGCTAGGGTATCCCTAAATAGGGTAATGCAATTTACAGGCCAGCTAACTTTGATCATATCATTTTGAGTCAAAATGTCAATTTTGCACCTAGGTGCTCTGGATTACTCTTTCCTATCAAATCTCTTATACAAGGCATGTGCCTTCATTATTTTTTGTTGGAAACATCCTAAATGGGAATACAAATCCAATGTATCTAACATTGCCTTCTAATTCTAATCTAGTTAAATTATGGACCAATAATAAGACATTCTGATCAAATTGAGTAATTTGTGCACAAAGTGCTAAATCATGATTTAGAGCTAATTAATCCAAATTTGAGCCTAATTAATAATTACATAAAAACTTGTTGAAAACATTTTTTTGGAAATGAATATGGAATATGTACATCATTAGGTGACCTCATTTCTTGGGAAGACATCCTTAGGCCATAAATGCCACAAATATTAGGATTCATGCCTCCCATGCCTCATAAATACCTTCCATGATGCCCTCCATGCCTCATCAATGCCTTCCATGATGTCCTCCATGCCTCTTAATTTCCCCTTCTTCCAATGTCACGATGAGGATAATTATAAACTTAATTCCAAAAATTGAATTAATCATAAACCACACATCTCAATCTTGAGATGGACGATTCAAGGTGATTCTAGACATTCTCAAAAATATATAAATAGAGAGGCCATGAACATCATTTCTAAGCTTAATTTATAAAAAGTTATAATAGAGGGTTGGTTCTAAAATCTTCATAAAACTATTGTTACCATGCCAAATTGATTCCAAGCCAATCCAAGCTACAACCCAAAGGTGCCAAAGAGAGATGGAGGTAGCCAAACTTCCATTTCCAAGGAATTCATGAGCACAAAACTAAACAAGCCACTATTACAAAGGCATTTAAAACATCTAAAGAAGGTGAAGAAATTCTTGTGTTTTATTCCTTAATTTTTTGTTGTGTTTATCATTTGTTTTTGTTAACTAAGCTCTCCCTAGTGTCTAGGCCTAGATATGTTATGCTATTAGTGTGCTTCTTTCATTTGTTTTCATTTTGAAACTAACACCATACTAACCATCCTTTCTTGAGTCCAATTCCTAGATCACAAAGGGTTATATAATTATTCATCCTATGACTCATAATTTGTTCATCGAGAGGAGTGTTATATTTCATGAGAGTCCCACCAACTCTTTACTTGACACTTCTCCCTCTACATCAGTTTAACTCAGTTTGGATGAGTATTTTAAGGATTCAGATCATTCACAATAGGTTCCTAAGGTAGGGGCAACTTCTTCTTCTAGTTCTAAAAATAAGCAATAGGGATTTATCCTCATCCCCTTATAGGCATGCATTAGAGGATGAGGATTCAATACTTGACACCCATTTTAGGGCCTCTTTGGGCTAGGTAGACATTTGAGAGTGTACACACTTGGGCAAGGGATTTATATGATGATAGACATACTTGGATAGACTTATAGAGAGGACCACATGCCTTTTATTCTCCTATAATGGATCCATAGACTTTCATAGAGGCTTCAAGCATACTTGATTGGGATAGAGTCATGGATGAGGAATATAATTCCTTGATTGGAAATCGCACTTGTTATTTGAATTATCTTTGTAAGAGAAGGAAGATGGTTTAATGGGATTGGATATATCAGACCAAGTATGTTGTATATGGGTCTATTGATAAGTATAAGGATAGATTGATAGCCAAGGGATATTCATAGGCAGCCAATATCAACTACTTAGATAACTTTGCACCCATGGCCAAGATGACTTTGATTAGACTCACACTTACTATAACTATAAAACATAGATGAAATGTACATCATATGGATGTGAAGATTGCATTTCTTCATGGAGACCTTGAGGAGGAGATCTAAATGGAAAATCTAGTTGGTTTTTTTAGTATTCTTCTTTAGTGTGTAGACTTAGGAAATCCATATATGGCCTTAAATAGGCCCCTTGGCCCTGGTATGACAAAATGGATTCCTTCCTTTTTACTTTAAGTTTCACTAGATGCCACTCATACCTCAATGTGTACTTTTTATAGTAGGATGATTCATTATTGATACTAGTTTTGTATGTTGATGACCTTTTGATCATAGGAAGTTCTTTGACTATCTCACTAGTGTAGAAAACTCTTCATGATATATTTTCCATGACTAACTTGGGCCTACTACACTACTTCCTTAGCATTGAGATCACTTAGATAGATTTGGGGATTTCACTTGCACATCCCATGTACTCTCTTGATCTATTGGCATAGTTTCATATGGTTAATTTTAAGCCATCTCTGACTCCATTCTTATCTAGAGTCAAGTTTGAGGTAGATTGTTACACTGCATTGGTTGATGTTACTTTGTATCAACAACTTGTTGGTAGCCTTATTTACTTGACTCAAACCAAACTTGGCATATCTTATGTTGTTATTATTTCAAGATTCATGCAATAACCCTATGAGCTACACTAGAAATTATCTAAGAGGATATTTCACTAAATTGAGGATTCACATAGGTATGGGATACACTACAGGGTTAGTTCATATTTTGACTTGGTTGGTTACATAGACTTAGATTGGGCTGGTGACACTGAGAATTATAAGTCCACTTTAGGTTATAGTTTGTCAATGTGTTCTAGCCCCATAATTTCATTGAGTAAGAAGGGGAATGTTATTTCTCTATCTTATATATAGGTAGAGTATATGGGAGATGTTAACACAACTACTAAGGCTACTTGGATTTAGGGGATTATTTTTGAGATTGGTATCTAGATCAGGTGGCCTATAGTCATATTTTATGATAACTAGAGCACCATTTAGATTAGTATGAATTTGGTCCTTCATTAGAAGATAAAATACATCAAGATTCACATGAACTTCATTAAAGAGCTAATTCATGAGTAGGTCATTGTGTTAGTATTTTTCCAGTCTTCAAAGTAAGTTGTTGATATCTTCATTAAACCCTTCATTAAGAGCAAGTTCATTCATATACGAGTTCTTCTTTAGGTGTAGTCCACTTTAGTAGATTCATCATCTTTAGGGGGGGCTTATATCCTCTTCACTTCTTCATTTCTCTCTTTTGGGGGGAGTTTTTCCCACTGGGTTTTCCCTTCTCTATGTATGAAGGATTACATTATATATTGGTACTTTATTAGGCCTTATTATTGGGATCCATTTTTTGTATCATTACCTACCTAAGATGGGCTTATGTTGGGTGTTGGTGTAGGGCCTTTTTCCCACTAGGTTTTGCCTACATTGGTTTTATTAGCTTGCTTAGGGATCTAAAGGTCATTTGGGTTACTTGAGAAGATTAGTCCCACATTCACTAGATGTGTGGTATATTTCTCTCTCTAACCTATATATGCACCTCTCTCCCTTTATATTTCTAATGTAGTATATTTTGTGAATTATTGGAGCATTACTATCTTAGTGAAATTTGTCTATCTTTGATTTCATTATTATAGCTATGTGTGTTTACTCTATATTGTCTTGAACAATACATGTCTTACATTGCATCTTGAATTAGTGAATTGATTTAGATCAACATTCTTGGAACTCATTTTGATATTTAATACTAATTAAGACCTATATGAATGGTTTGTTATGCCATTTGTCCTCACTAATGTACTTAGTAAATTCATGAGGATCATGAATGAAGTCATTAAGACCTTAATAGGTATGTTTGTTTTAATTTATTTTGGATGATATTTTGATTTATAGTCATAGTAAAAAAGAACATTTTTCATCATTTGAATTTGGTTATGAGAATATTATAAGAGGATAAGTTACTAATAAATCTCAATAAATGTGTATTAATGAAGATAAAATTATTATATGTTGGATTTTTGATATCTTAAGGAGTGTTAAAAATGGATAGGGACAAAGTGAAATCCATAATGAAGTGTCCAACTCCAAATACAATTGTAGAGGTAAGAATTTATCATGGCCTTGCAAGATTTTATAGGAAATTCATTAGCAATTTTATTGGAATTTGTGTACCCATCATAGATACTATCAAAGGAGATAAGAAAAGGTTTGTGTGGAGTGACTTAGCTTAGAGAAACTTTTATTTTTTTAAGAATACTATTATTGAACAACCCATAATATCACTCTTTGACTTTAACAAAATTTTCTAGGTGGAATGTGATGCAAGTAGAGTAGCCATTAGGGTTGTCTTAAGCCATGAGGGTAAGCTTATAACCTAATTTAGTGAAAAATTAAATGATGATAAAAATAAATAATCATATTATTATTTGTATTTCTATGCAATGGTGTAGGCCTTGAGGAAATTTAGGCATTATCTAATTCCTAAATAATTTTTAATCTTCACAGATAACCATGCTTTACAATTCATCACTAGTCAACCTATGCTCAATCAAAGGCATATGAAGTGGATAAAATATTTGAATAATTTCACCTTTACTATCAATCATAATATATTATAAATTAATAATTTGGTATATGCTTCAATTAGGAGGGAATTTTTGGTGAATGAAGTTCAACATGAAAGTGTAGGCATTGAATCCCTTAAGGAGTTGTATGAGAGTGATGGATATTTTTAAGAGGTCTATAAGGCTTGTAAGCATAAAAATAACTTTAATAAAGAAACATGGTTGGATTACATGATAAAATATGAATTTTTGTTCAAAATGATACAATGATGTGTTCCGAATAATTTAATAACAAAGAACTTGATCAAAAATAAGCATTGTGGGAGAATGATAGGACACTTTGGACATGGCAAGTCATTGGAACAACTCACTAGGGATTAATTTTAGCCTAGAATGCAAGCCAAGGTAAGAATGTATATATAAAAATGTATGGTTTTTTAAATTACTAAGGGTAAAATCACAAATTTAGGTTTTTATCATCCTTTACTTGTCCTAAGTAGACCATGGGACTCTATTAGTATGGACTTTATCATGGCACTACCTAGAACTCAAAGAGGTTATGACTCTATGTTTGTAGCAGTGGATAGGTTATCCAAGATGTCACACTTCATACCTTGAAAAAAAATACCAATGATGATACACACATAGAAAATTTATTCTTTAAGGAGGTTATTAGGTTACATGGACTCCCACTAAGCATCATATCTTATAGGGACACTAAATTTATAGGTCACTTTTGGAGGAGCTTGTGGAAAAGTTTGGAACAAATATAATTTTTAGTTCAACATATGAATCTATAACAGATGGAAAAATTGAGGTGGTTAATAGGAGCTTAGGAAAATTGATTAAGTTCCTATCAAAAGATAATCCCAAGTAATGAGATTTATTACTACAATAGACACATTTTTCATATAATAAATCTTCTAATAGGAAAACTGGCATGAGTTCATTCCAAGTGATGTATGGAATGCAACCAATAGGGGTTTTTTAATTGAGATACTTGATAAAAATGGAGAAAATAAGTATTAAAGGAGAGGATTTTGATGCAGCTATGCAATAAGTACATGAACAAGTGAAAATATAGTTATAGATAAGTGTGGACAAATACCAGAAGTAAGTCAACTTTAGGAGAAGAGAAGTCAGTTTTAAAATTAGTGACATGGTTTTGTTTCACTTGAGGAATAATATATTTCTAAAATGTCTATAATAAATTTAAGATGAAAAAGATAGGTCCTTCCAAATTTATAAAGAAGTTTTCTAATAATACCTATGAAATAGAACTGCCTAGTGGAGTAGGCATATCTCCCATTTTAAATTTTGAATGCTTATATCCATTTAAACAAAGTGATGTTAGTAATAAAAAACAATATAAGAATTTAAAATAGTCTAAGAATGGACAAGTTAGTTACCAATATCTAAGAAGGAGGAGCTAGAGATCATCTTGGATAAAATGATTATAAAGAAAACATAAATAAAGAGTATTTTAAATATATAGTAAAGTGGAAACAACATGATCATTAATATTCCACTTGGATTATATAATAAGAGATCAATAAATATTGGAATAATCTTGTAGACCTCATGAATAGTCATTCATGATTCCACTTTTTGGGCCCTTGGGAATATGATGTAGGAGCATCACTCCTAGTTTCATTTTTGATTTGTTTTGACTCAATTTTGGTTTTCATAGTTAGTCCTAGTGGTCATATATGTCTTATTTTCTATATTTTAATCATGTTTAGGTGTTATTTTGGTCTAAAATTTGAATTTGGAATTTTTTTGCCAAAATGATCAATTCAAATTTTTGAATAGTTTTATTTAGTTTTGGTATCTTTTAAAAAAAATTGGTGAATTTCAAATATGTATTTTGGTTTTTTTATATGTGTATAGGATATTAAAGTTATTTATATTGTTTTATAAACTTTGGTTATTCATTTTTCATGTTTTATCCATGGTCTAGTTAAAAATGCATTTAAGTTCATTCAAAGACCTTGGTTGGAGCAATCTTGAAAACATTAGAGTATTTTTAGGAGGATATAATGTTTATAAATATTTAAATGAATCATGAGTATATATGATAATTATTTTTAAAATATCCAATAATGTGTGTGTGTGTGTGTGTGTGTGTGTGTGTGTGTGTGTGTGTGAGAGAGAGAGAGAGAGAGAGAGAGAGAGAGAGAGAGAGAGAGAGAGAGAGAGAGAGAGAGAGAGAGAGAGAGAGAGAGAGAGAGAGGAGAGAGAGAGAGAGAGAGAGAGAGAGAGATAATTATCAAAATTATGTGCATGCCTATGTAAGACATGAATGTCAATACAAAAGTTTAGCTTTTGGGAATGAATTTTGTTTTGAAATTTAATATATATCAGTTTTATTTAAAATTTAATTTATTTACACATTTAAATAATATTGATCATCTACAGGCAGATACAAGAGGAACTCAGTCTATACATAGTCTAGTATTACCATCATTAAGTTTCAAAGGAATATTGGAGGTTCTTGTATTATTTTCATGATATTTATGATAGTAAATTTGTTAATATAGGATATAAATTTTATATATATATCTATAAGACTTAGATTTCAAATAGATATTCAATATTGATCAAAACCTTTAATTCTACCCACACAGGGCTATACATTATTTTCTAGGAATCTTGTATAAGTGAGTTTTGAAAGTTTTTGAATATTTTTATTAATGAGTAATAGTGTTTTATATCACTTATTTTATGTTTAAATTTCAAAAACCTATTAAAATAAAATTAATTCCTTAAAACCTCATTTTGTTTTTAAAATCCCTCTTTCTCTCTCTCTCTCAGCTTGTGTCAAGAACCTAGTGAAGGGTTTTAGCCATTTCATGGTTTGGGTATCTTGAAAATGTTTAAAAACTTAAAATTTGACATTTTATTTGGATTTAAGGTCCTAAATGTGAATAAAACACTTATTTTTATTCTTGGAATGTGTGGATCTTATAAAATCCAAAACTTAGTTTGAGGACTAATAGACCAAATTAAAGGCATATTTGGCAGAGAAAAAGTTTGAGTTATTGAATTTATTTGGTGATTTGGATCATAAAAATTGGTAGAGAGTTTTAAAACCTTAATATGTATCTGAAAAGTTCCTTTTTGTGTTTTAAACTTGTATTCTTGATGAACCATCAAGAAAAGTGTCTTCATAGGGTTACTACTAATAGACCTGAAAGAGAGAGATATTGAAAATAAAAAACTTCCATTTAGATTTTGAGTTTTAAATTTTTTATGTTACTCAAGGAGGATGAAATTCACTAGAATAAATAATTATTTGGATTGGAAACCTTTTTAAATTGTTAAACCATCCTAAAAGGTGATTTGAGAGGACTATTAGCTCAAGCCTTAAAAAAGAAAGGTCATTTAAAGTTATTCATTCTCCCTCTGAATAAATAATCCTTATTTAAATATTTATATTTGATAATTTTCATATTTTTTTAAATTTAAAGATAATTTATTATATAGGATTCAAAAATTTCCCCAAAATATGGGGCATACATAGTGGATTATCTTAAAGACTAAGCTAAAATGACCCACTACATAGATATAAAAATGCAATACTTTCTTAGTTGATCATAGTGCTTACTCAAAATTTTCATATAAAGAATATTCATATAGTATAAATCCATTTGGAAAATATCACAATATGTATTTATCTAAAATAGTGTGATTTTATCCTGAAAGTTAAAAATAACATTTTCCAGATTTCTCAAAATTACACGCAATCGAAAAATTAGTTTTCAATGTTTCTCAAAAATAGTTTATTAGATTTATACATAAGATTATCATATATTTTAAATATATTATGTTCATCATGTGTGTCATGTGTTCCATAATTTTACATAGGTCTATTGATAAATTTACTTAATAATTGGAACCAATATACTTAGATATCATATTTGGGCATGCACACAACACATGATCACTTTATTACTCAAGTTTTCCACCATTATCCACAAAAGTAATGGAAATATATTTAATTTTATATGTCATATAAACCAAACTTACATCATACTATTTTTCTCAAATTTTTCACTAGAATGATTCATATTCCATTTATAGTGGTTGATTCAAAATTTTGAACCACTTTTTCACTAGAATGATATATTAGAATTTTTATAGGGATTCAAAGATACTATCTTACCTTGAGTTTTGATATAATGGATTAAATTTCATATTTATTTATTATGAAAATTACCCTATTTTAGACAATATTTATGAATTATATATCACCTTAGTCTTCTAATTTTGGTAAATACATATCATGAATATACCTTCAGCTTCTAGACTTCTCACTATTGAAAAGATTGCATAAACTATTTATTTATGCCTATTGATTATCTCTTAGTCTTACCAATGTTATTATGAGACCTTATATCATACCTATAATTTTAATAATTTACTTATTGTATGTCTCTACAAGTTTTGGTCATGTGTTTATTTTCCATCTTACTAGATACTTGTGTTCCAATCAGATACCTACATTAACAATAGTGTCATATTCCAACATAAGTATCCAGTGCCCTAAATACATCCCATTTAAAAATTAAATGTATTCCTATGGTTTCAATAAATTTATTTAATGGTAGATATTATCAAAAAGAATTGGTATGAATACATGATCATTCCTCATTCATTCTTCACCTAGCATAAACCTAGAAACTCACAAGGCAACTTACAAAAGACATTCAATCAAGCACTCAAGTGATTAAATATTCCCTATTTTATCTTATTTACATATCAATCATATGGATAATAAATATACAAGTTTAAAGTATTGAAGGACCATCTCATGAGCCATATTTACTATGTTATAATATAGATAACTCTATGTACTTATTACTCATTGCATCCTTATAAAAAAATAAGCCAACACATGGGATAAATAAATAATTCTAAGGACAAATTTAGATTATTGGTTACATAGGTATTTCTAATTGATATATGGGTATTTAGGGAAACTAGACAACATGTGAAAACTAACTCATTTTTACCATATCCACTATCAAGATAAATAATTGTGATTTTTCTATTTGATAAGGAGTGATAGCTCATGATCTAGATTTGAACACACCAGAGAGAAGGTGATATAGAACCCATACTATTTTAAGTGGTCATATATAGTCTTAGTAAGTATTTTATATAGGACACCTACATTTAAGTCAGATAGAATCATTGATGCAATCATCCAAGGTCAACACAAGTGTCTAAGGTCATATAAGTGCTTATCAAATACTAATGACTAATCCATAATCCAATTCCAATATTATTCCTTCCTAATCTAAGTCCAAATGGGTATTATCATTAAAAATAACTATAAATATTATTTTAATTATCATTTCAATATCTAACATACTTATTCTTTCTATTTTTAGCATGTTGCAACATAATAAATTTAGTATATTTTTATTTGAGTTTACGAATTAATTATCATAGTTTAGAGATAGTCTACCATCATTTTGATCTAGGTTATCTTTACCCATTTAACCCTAAATTACCTAATCTATATTTTAGGGTTAAACATTTAGTGAAACTAATGTATATCAATGAAATTATTTTTATTCATATGGTTTTTAGTTAGCTAGGGCTTTAGATTGATTTAATTTTTCATTTCTTGATTAAATTATTTTACATGCAACCTAGGTGTAACCTTAGAGTGGGAGTGGCACCTATTTTACACATTTATCTTACTCTCATGCCATCTAAGATGTCTCAAAATAATGAAGATCTTAATCCTAAGTTCTATGATGGTATAAATGTTGAGAATGAAAAACATATTACTGAGGTTATCATAGAATAATATTATGATAATTAAAACTATGAGTGTAATGAAACTGATGGATATGATAAAATAGATCCGGAGCAAGTGAAAAAAATTATATTGTTTCATGATCATATTCATTAAAAAATTAAATATATTCATGAAATATTAAGAACCATTTTAGAAACTAGAAAATAAAAAAGCATAGATGCACAAGTAGGTTCATCTATTGATCATTATAGTAGATATATGGGTCATCCCCATATACTAGTGACCCTCTCCTTGAGCACATTACTACTTCATGTTTATATTGGGGGCATGAGATATGTATCCTATCTTTTATTCACTAAAAAATCTATTTCCACATCTTACATGGGAAACCTTAATACTTCACCCTAATTTCTAGTTTTAATTCCTATATCTACTTAACCTATTAGTAAACCTCCTTTGATGAATTTTTGAATATCCAACCTAAAATACCAAGAGGTTCAATCTCTTGTTTGAACTATAATTTTTTTTTAAACTATGGTTAAAAATAGTGAACAAAATTCTATGAAATCAACTTATATTATTGATTCAAAAGAGGTGTTACATAATCATCCTACACTATAGATATATTTTCATCACTTTACAACTAATTTCATTGCACCTAAATTCACATTTTATGATGGCAAGGGTGATCTTGAATAACATATTTGATATTTTTATGTGGTATGCCTTGATTATGCCTTTAATGATAAAATATTGAGTAAATTATTTCTAAGGAGATTAAAATACTATGCCTTAAGGAGGTTCTATGATTTACTAACCAAATTAGTAAATGCATTCAAACTTATCATAGACCAATTTTTAGCACACTTATCTATCAATTTAACTGAAAAGGTTTCCTATGCCCAAAATTTAAAAAAAAACAAGGAACCAATGAACCAATTAATGAACATGCCTTAAAATACAAGATATTTTTAGCTAAAATGACTAATCCTATGGTAGATAAATATCTTAAAGACATCTTCAAGTAAAGTTCACTTTATCCTTTACATGATTCCATTGTCTTTAAAAGATTCAAATATTTCTATGACTTATGACATATTGTTCATGATCATGAAATGAAACTTATCTCATTGAACAAACTTAAGTATGTAGAAAATACACTGACTAAATCAATGTATAATACTAAGTTTACTATTAAAAAATGTTACAAGTTAAAACCTCCTAAACATATTAGAAAAAACTACCATGATTAATGTGGTGTCATAACAAACTAATATGATTATATTATCTAATGTACTAAGGAGAAAATTTACATGCTCAACTAAGTCTCCTACTTAATTACTCATACATTATGTAGAGTGTCACCTCAAATCTCTCCCTAATGTTATATAGGTTGGTATGAGTATAAATCTACCCAAATGATATGATGTGAATTCATATTATGACTAACAATAGATCCTTGAACATAACGATACCATTTTTTTTACCTTGAAGCATAAGATCCAATACCTCATCGATGACCAAAATATTAAATTTGTTGATCCTCTAAAGGAATCAAGTTCATATCCTATCTATCACCAGAAACAAAAAATATTTAACAATCCCTCACAATACCATCTAAGAAGTATTTATAGGTGAAAATGTCATAAAATACCCATCCTTCTCCATCACATTATGGTCACCCATTGGATGGGATTATTGGTACATATACATAGAATAAACCTCCTATGGTTTAGAGACCCTCTATTACTTTTGATGATATTGAGATTAAAGATGATGTCTTAGATTTTCATTTATTATTCATTTAAGCATACCTTGATCACCAATCTATATACAATTTTGTTATTGATAATGGTGCAAGTAAAAAATATTGTACCTTGACATTAATTATGCATTTGGGTTATAAAAAATTGTGATTTGAATCCTTCAATGAGATAAATTAGATAATTTTATTAGATCTCATAGCATATTCTTGGTGAGATTGGCTTACCTTTATAGGTAGGTCCCACACATGTGGTTACTACCTTATCAATTATACATTCCATGAATGTATTTGATATGTTATTATGAAACCCTTGGATACATGTAATTTGATAAGTACCTTCTATAGTCCATAGGTGTGTTAAATAAATTAATATAAATTAGGTAATTATAGTTTACAAATTTTGATATGAACATCCACCTAAACAAGAAAAATTTATACCTAGCCAATTAGTTATCAAACCTACTAAGGTTGATCCTCCACAAAAGGTTAATAAATATTTAATCCTCTTTCCTAGGTGGATAGTATTTTAGATACCATTGAATTAGAGATACAACAGACATAAAATTTCAATATTTAGTCAATAGTGGGTCCTAATTTAGAAAAAATGGAGTGTGTGTGTTAGGTCACAATAAATTGAGACTCAAAAGGAAAAAAACTCTATTTGAGAACCAAAAATTTCAATAATGTATCATAACAAAACTTTAGATCTATTGAGAAAAGAATAATAAAACAAAACCTTGAGAAATATTCTTACTTCCTAATGTAATATACTAACCCTTTACATTCCTTAGATTTGAATGTGTGATTTTTGTGAAATTAATTTCCCATGGTTATGAGAGTTTTGACAAAGACTTGAATAAACATAGTAGGTTTTGTTTTGACTTCAAATTTTGTAAACAAATAATATGAGAATCTTGGGCATTATTATGCTACCATTAAAGCATTCATATACCTAATAGAGATACCTCTAATTCTATAATAATTATTGATCTACTACGAATGAATCATCCATATCCTTAATAGAGATTACTTGAATAACCAATCTTATATTAATTTATATGATGATTTTTTTTTAAAGATAAAAGAAGGGTTAGGAGTCACTATTGGTTGGGTATATGTATAATGAAACTTATTTTAATCAATATGACATGTTAGTGTGTACCCATTTATATGTTTATTCTCTCCCATCCAAGTTTTAACATGTAATATTTGAGTTAATATTTAGAAATGGAATGTCCTTATGACATTTTCATGACTATATTAGAGTAAATACTAGAGGTCCAATAAACTCATTCAACCCAAGTAGAACCGAATTCAATCATAACACATACCTCAATCCTAGAAGATAAAGTATTTACATAATAAATACTTCTAAAAACCAATTGTGCATCCTTTTAAATCATCCCCTTATTTATTTTGGTAAGTATCTTATAACTTTATCATATCAAATTAGTTTGTTTGTTTTGAAATTTTATAAAACTAACTTAAAAAGCATAAAAACTAGTCTACTAAAATAAAATGCAGAAAGAATGAAACATTTAATCTATTAATCTAGAAAATTTAATCTATAAAATAGGAAATCCAATATAGAAAAAAATAAATGTTATCTACTCCTACATCTACATATCCACGTATAATCACTCAAAATCATATCCAGTTGGAGTAGCCATGAAATAATGTTTCAAAAACTATCCATTGACTAGAAAGTGAGTTCATAATCTTAGAGGTCCTTCAAGTGAAAGACATCATTACCTTAGGATTTATGATATTTGATATGACCTAATCCATAGAGGAGTGAACTTATCATACTATATATTGATGTCTATTTTACTCACACTAAATCTTGAACTAGGTATCCTCTAACATTTTAGTATCTCTATGGACATAAACTCCACTTCGATGCATGAATTAAAGGTATGGGTTAAAAAACTAGGTGCTATAATAGTTGGTTGAATATGCAGGTTATTAACTAGGTGTGCATTGATGAGTAAAATCTAAAAGAAATCATAATCTTATTTGAGTTGGATGGTGATAGTTTAAGGTGGATAGATATCAAAATAAACTAAAATTGAGGGAAGGTAGAGCATAGAATAAATTTTTTTGGTCAAGAGATGGATTAATTTTAGGTTGGTCTTATAAAAAGATAAGTATCTTTGAAAATAATGATTTTAACCAGCAACTATTACTTACATGCACATAAACATAGTGAGAGAGTTTTATGGTAAAGGATATAATAAACTCAAACCAAAGATTATGACTCAGATATAGGAGGTATCTAAATTATTTGTTTCTCAATTTAGAAGGATATATCATGAAATACCCTTATACATACTTAAAAAATTAATCAATCAAGCTTATTACTTATAATTATTGATATTAGCTAATCCTAAAATAGTTGTTGCACATGTTATAGTATCATATATCAATAATAAAAATAAATAAGTCTAAGTGGTGTTTTCACACTCAAATTACTAAATCATCAATAAAGAAGAAATCATAGTCAATCACATAAATTTGGAGAAGAAACCCATTAACACAGTTACATGAAAATCCAAAATATTTCTTCATGTATTGATTAAAATTCCAATTCCCCTTGAAATCAGAGAGTTACAAGTATATATAGACTTGGGGATGGGTCACCTCATTCTCTAAATTCATCCAAAATGTGTAAATTACATGTTAATGATTAGAAAAATAATTCTACTTCAATTCAGTCTTTACATGTACAATTCCAAATGGCTAAAATTATATCTCTAAAATAATACGCACACTTAAAAAATCATGAAATATGTGCATGTAACAAGATTACATAGTTAAATACTTACATGTATTTGAGTAGAATATAAATATAATCAAGCTTGAATTAAATTAATTAATTATTATGAAAGATATACATATAATAGTAACTTAAGAAGCTAATGTCTACTTAATGTTGGAGGTTGCATTGCCAAGGGAGTAACACTTGAAGTATTCGATGTAGTAGAAGTGGCATGCAAAATTTAAATCTAAGTCACTAACATGGTAGGAATTAAATACTGATAAATTCATACCAAGACCTATTTATTTTCCTTTAATTCTTGATAACACTTTTATTCTTGATCATATTGATCTTTGATAATGTTCAATTTTGGAAGTGATGGTTTATGCACCCTAGAGACTTTTGCTAGTACACATTCATGATCTCCCTTAAAAGTTTTATACTCCACTTTGATGATTTAAACCTACATCACCTTCTTCATTACAAAACAAAATTTTTACTCAATCTCCCCTATTATGCATCCTTATAGACCTTGTTTGAAATTTGAATCAACTTTCTAGAGTAACTTATCAAAATTGGCTTTGTCAATCAATATTCCTAAAGCGGCCTTTGCTTGAGACAATTTTAATTCTTGTAAAATTTGTACTTGTCTCTTGTGCTTAGTGAAATTTAGAATTAAGGCATATGTACTAGTTACCCATTCATGATTTTATTATGTTCTAATAACTACCAGGTTGAGGGCATTTGCTACCTCAAGAGGAGTCATCATATCTAAATGGACAAAGGCCTTATTTATAATGTAAGTCATGCAAAATTTTAATTTATTTTCATACTCCTTTAAATAATTAAAAAAATTAATAGTCTTAGTAAAATGGGGATACATTTAAATATTCATTTTATTAATAGTGAAAAGAATATTACATAGCATGAGGGATGCATTCTACACATCACCTCCTATTTTCTTGGGGATGTGTACAATTTGTTGTTGCTCCAACACTTGAATTAATTCTTGTTGAATATTTTTCCTAGCCTGATTAATGCCTTTATGGAATTCACTTAAGGCCTTTGTATGTGTATCCAAATAATCATCAAAATCTTCATCATATGGATATTCTCCAATTCTTTGATTCTTCATTTTAGATAAATAAAAGGCATCCTGACTCTCTTCAAGAATTAGGCGTCTATTAGACTCATCTTTTATCTTTCTCTTCCTAAACCTCTAAACTATCCTTATAGATTTTTCAAAAATGGAACTAACTATGGAAAGCTCTAAAATCACTAAATTTAGCCTTTAAATAGCCTATGCTCTTAAGTCTTGTACCCATTGTGTAATTATTAATCCTCTTGTGTTAGTTGAGTGAGTGTCTTGACTATTTTTCCTTAACATAACATCCTTTAAAGAGAGTATTAATTCACTCACTTAGACTGGGTCTAACAAAGATAGGAAGACAATATTTGGCCAATCCTGATTGATAATAAGGGGAATAGGGTGCACAATGTGGTTGTCTACTTATCATCTCTTGTAGATGACATAATGGAAGTTGGTTGAGATCTACTAGATTGAGGCATATACAAACCTAGTTGAGTGGATTGGATAGATGGTTGTGCCCTATGACAAAAAATAGAGACTCCTATAGTTACCTTGAAATAGAATTTATTATTCTTATAAGTTCTTATCAAAACCTGAGAAGCAACATATATATGACTTGTAATGATTAATTTAGTAGTTTGTAGATACAATGCCATAGTAGTATCTAATTATTACTAAAAATAATCAAAGGAAGGGGTAACACATATTATAGAAGGTAAACTAGAAAAAATAAAAGGACTAGGGACATCTTCTGATTCTTTAGTTTCTATTGGTGCCTTCCCTTTCAATCTTTGGAGACTCATGTCCTTGGCCTTTCACATCTCTTCCTCTTAATTTGTGGGTTAAATCACTAAAGGGGGTTTCCCATGCTCCATTTATTCCTATACCTCACCCTTTTCAAGTATATTCCCTTTACCCATAGGACTCTCTTATGACATTGTCTCAATAGTTGAACACATAGGTGACCCAACTAGTTGAGGAAGGTTCTTATATGTAATCAGAAATGCGTCATGTCTATAATAACCTTAAATTAAAGAAGATAGAGCATAACCACACTTCTTATTGGGAATATATTTGTTAAGTGGGAGTATGACCAATATGGGGATCCACTAGACTCGATTAGGGGATCACTTGTCACAATACACCATGCTAGGAGGGTTTCCAAAGCCTATAGTCTATCACAATCATGCAATAAACTTAAAAGAGCCCTAGGTTTTGATATTAAATATATTATAATAAACAAGAAAGTAAATTTAATCTAGTGCACACCAAATCTTGTGGCACAAAGTGGGGTTTAGAAACCAAAAAAACTAAACTAAACATGCATAAAAGACATATACTCACATCAATGTATATGGAATTTTAATGCATGGAAGAGAAGCATAAATGTACTATCTATCTAATATAATAAAGGAAAAATAAATTTAGGAATACTTACCTTTGAAGATGAACCCACCAAGCCTCAATCTCTCTCTTGGCCAAGGTTATTCATAGGATATTTTTATGGTATCTAAGGATAACAAAGATAAATCAGCTCTAGGATACATAACCTATCCCATATATCCAAAAAAAGTATGGAACCCTAAGTTTTATTCCTTAAGTAGAATGGTTAATAAGTAGATGTTTATTCACACTTATTATTCTTCAGTTATCTATTCTAAAATGGTTGGAAATGAAATTATATATATAGGTATATCTTGCCCTAAATCCTTTCAAATATGTTGGTTGTACGAGGTCGACCTAGTCAACCCTATATATTTTTAGGAGATAAATCACTAGGTCCCAAGTTAGGTCATCTGAAAGGATAACAAAACTCTCAAGTGAAAATACCCAAAAATAGTATAGGGTTGACCCAGTTGACCCTATACATTAATCAGAGGCTAAAAATTATATAAGGTCGACCTAGTCGACCTAGTATAGATAATTAGTGAAAGGGGGTCAAGGTAAAAATATGAGGATAATGATATGAAAAATCTCTAAAATGGGTAAGACTAAGAATAATAATCTTATGGTAAATTTTTTTAGGAGATAAGTATGTATATGAAAAGTGGAAAAAGGGACAATAATCTTTTGAAGCACCAACAGTCTGCCTACCCCTTTTCTAGTGCACCTCTTAAGGTGTGCACTCAAAGAGATTAAGACTCGATGGGTTATTGAAAGATAAAAAGTGTCAGTAAGTGGTAAAATTTTGAAAATATTATGTGTATGCATATTCCCCACTTGAATTTCATCACATGTCACATAAGTGTAACATGGGATGGTGCTTTAGGAAATAAAACATGATGACACACAATGTTGATGCTAAGTAAAGTGTAGTGAGTAGCAAATAAAATAAATGAAAGGATAGAATTAAAAAACACATACCTTTATTTACCTTAATGCTTTAGATAATGAAGTAGACTAAAATTTATGTGAAGGTGTCCAATGTGAATAACAATAGGCAAACCTATAAAAGTTAGTGTAAAAATAGCCAAAAATTAATTTTTTTGGAAAATAGACATATAGTAGTGGAAAAGATTCTCTACATCATCACTAATCCAACACATTTTATGGTTTTAAAAATAGATGAGTAGAAACAAGGATATAGATAAAATAAGGAATCAGATGGAAAATAATTGAAAGATTTGAATTTTGAAAAGGTGTTTTTAAATAGGGGAAAGATAAGTCATTTGTTATTTTTAACTTGTGAAAGAGAGAAAAAGATATCTAGAGACCAAATGAGTTAGGATGGAAAGGAGATGACAAGCTAGAAGATGGGGAGATCCAAGAATAATAGTGAATGCACTACAAGTATGTAATTATGAATCTTAAGCCAGTTTTGGAGTATTTTAATGAATTAAATGTATTTTTATAAAAAAATAATTTTTAGCATTTATAGATGTTAGAATGAAGCCAAATTAGATTTTATAGGTAGGAAAAACTAAGATGGGAAATGGGTTTGAATTAATTAGGGAGAAAATTGCTAAAAGGCACTTTTTTAGGAAAATGTAAGGGGTCAATAGGGAAAAACAATTGGGTTAACCCAATTGACCTAGTAGGCTAGAAATGAGCAAAATCCACACTATTGACTTAGTAGGCTTGTGTTGACCCTCTATGTTTTATAGACTACTAACCTAGTATAGTTTTGCCAACTGATTTGAAAGTCCATAATGACAATTCAATACTAGGGATGGGAAAATAAGAGGGTTAACTTATATTTTTAAGCTAACTAGGTTAAAAATAGGGAAAATCTGGTCAAACTAATTTAACCAAAGAACTAGAATAGTATGAAAATGCATGCAAAAATTTGAAAGAAGGCTATAATGGCCCAAAATGACCAAGTAGGCTAAAAATAGTAAAAAATGAATAATTTAAAGTAGGTTAGGCTTATTTTTTATTGAATAATAAAAAGAATGTATTGCAATTATACATGACATAAAGGATCTAATATATCTTTTATTATTTCTTGATTACAAGGAGAACAGAGGTTTTGGTGCCTGGTGGATGCATCATGGTTACCAAATTTTTTGGATCAATTTATGATTGGAGATAGAGCTCAACTAGTATTTATAAGCCTAGGAAGGATAGATGATATGTGTAGGATTCCCTTGAGTGCTAATTTATTAGTCATGTTTCTTGGATGTTGGGAATGACTGACTAACACCTTCATGTAGGAGGTGGATGGGGACTTGGTAGAGGTGTATATCACTCTATAGGATATACATGCCATATTAGGCTACTGATATTAGTAAGACCGATGACTATAGGGATACCAAACAACATGGAGGAGAGTAGAGCCTTAGTCATGTGGGCTATAGGATAAAAGATGATATTGGTAGGTAAGAGATCCAACATGTTTGATATATATACATCACATATTCTAGATATGTATAAAGCTATGATAGGGTTTATGACATAGTGAATGTTATGTCACATGTCAAATGATAAGATACCACTATTCATGGTAGACTTGAGTAGGATGATCTTAAAGGAGAGAGTACTATATGATCTCGATTATGTCATCTAGGTCTAGCTCATAGATGATATGTATGAGGTATTGGTTAGAGGGAAGAAGTTTATAAGATCAACCATATTATTAATAGCTTGAATATATGGGAGGTTTCCTATGTATTAGCCAATCAGGTTGGACTATGTAGTAAATGATAGGTTACCTCAAGTGCAGATATGGAGAGAGGACCAAGTAGCAAGGACTATGCCCTACATGTTATTACTATATATTTTGAGACATGTAGACATAGTGTGGAATCCATATGGACATATGGTGACTACATGGTTGAGCTAGGACATAGTTGTACCAAATAGAACAAGGACAAAGGTGGTCAAACACTACACTTGGTAGAGAAAACCACATTTGATGGTATGGGTACCAAGATAGATGGGCTTACCTCATCCATTGGTACTAATATTGATGCCTAAGTAGTGGAATCATCATGTGAGAGAACCATAGGGGAGGAGGGGACTAGGGCCACCAGTGATGAGGTTGATTCTTAGACCATGTTATGATTGACCATAAACTAGACAAGCAAGATAGGGAGTAGAGTAGGAGGAGAGGGGTGTAGAGGTAGAGGTACTACCACAAGATTCATAATGAGATGAGTAGGAACCACCAAGGACGCAACATTGATGGAGGTAGTAGGATTAGGAGAGAGTAGAGAATATCATCATCCTTGATAACCGAATAGATGAACTAGAGGAGAGTTAGATGATAGAGATGCCACTCAAGTGTAGGTTGAGGTGGACACAAGCCATAAAAACCATATTTATATTGAAAAGGTGACCTATAAAGGAGGTTTTAGGAGGATTCATAGATGGAGAGACTATGTTAGGTTGTCGTGTGGATGGTGAGACCATAGTAGCTAAGACATAGATAGGTAATAAAGATGATTAAATTATTTCTAAAGTTTTTATTTTGAAATAAATAATAGAGATAGATATTTATTATGAGATATAACAATGATCTAATATATATCTAGGTGTGATTTTGTAGGCATAGCTAAGGATAAGGAGGAGAGATGGGGGTCCCTTATGAGGGGACCACTCTATGACATCCTACATGAGACTATATAGACATATGACTCTACTGCATTAGAGGACCCCAATGTACCATTTTCCCTAGTCCATGTAAGTTGCTTTAGATTAGCTAAAGAGGCAACAAGGTAGATATGAGTATAGAGAGGATGCATCTACCAAAAATTATGGGTGCAAGTGAGATACAGGCATGGTAGGCCCTAGTAGAGGAGAGAGATACACATCTAGCTATAGTGATGTAGATGACATAGGTACATATAATGAACCTAACCCAATTGGTGTAGGTAGTGAACCTATATGGATATGTAGAGGGATTGAGATCTTTGATGGACTCTTTGTAGTGTATTTTTTAGAGGATTCATATCAAGGCTTTGATAGGCATCATGTCTAGACCATAAGATAGACAAAATGGAGCCCAACCATAGATATATCAAAAACTGATTATATATATATATATATATATATATATATATATATATATATATATATATATATATATATATATATATATATATATATATATATCATTTTAGCATATTGATGTTGATTGTGTATGTTGTCATCATTATGGTTATGGTTTTGGATTATTTAGATATATTTCTTTGTAGCACATGTATTTAGTTGTTTTTGTAAATGATATAGGAAATATATGAGATGTTTCTTTTCTAGCATTATGTAGAACATATACATGGGTAAAAAGAAATAGGTAAAAAGGACTTGGTAAAATATGATCAATCTAAAATTTATTACACACTATTTCAAGCTGGGAAATGTGTAATAAAAATAAAATGACTAAGTATAAAGAACTAAGGGATGGTCAAAAAATATGGTCGAAAAAAGGAATTTGTTTTTAAACCAAAGTGAAAGATTTTGTCACCAAATTAAAACAATTAAAATCATACTATATAACATTGGGAAGTATGAAAATAATGCAATAAAATGGAAGGTATGTAAAAGGGCACAAATAGTATTAAAAAAAAATTAATTAAGTTAATCAATTATTCTAAGTCACATTGGGAAGTATAAGAGAAAAAGAATTGGCAAAAGATTGATATTAAATTTATCACACTAATTCAAGATGGGAAGTATGAAAAATTCAAGAAATGGTTGTATTCCTACATGCACTCAAAAAATAACAAGATATAAGTGAAAGAGAAATGAAGTAAGCATAAAACACACTAAATCAAGATGTGAATAATGTTAATGACATGTAACTTCATAATCAATCACATATTATCTCATATTTGACACATGTAATTTTATTTGTGACTTGTATTATTGGAAAATTTTGTGAGGAATGTTATATCCTATCCTTGGTATTAGAAATAAAATCAAAAAGAGAATTCCATTAGGGTGGAATAAATAGGAAAAATCAGGTAATAAATAATGTGGGTAATAGGAAGGAAAAAGGTGGTAATTTTTTAGGAATGTTGGGTCCTATATATATTCTTACAAAGAAACTCACAAATGAAATCCTAAGGGGAGTGATTAGTATAAAAAACAATCTTTATAAATAGTAAATATGAGGGATATAGGGAATGAAAAATGGAGTGTAAAAATCATAATGTATGTGTCTTATGAGAATACCTTAGGAGACAAGAGGCATACTAAGGACATGAGAAGACACTAACTAGTGAACTTCAATGTGCAAAGGAAACCTATTCGCTATAGAAATAAATATTTGTAGGAATATAAGAATTCTACTAAGATCAAATCATGAAGGTATATTGGTACAAGAAAAGGTAAAATATACCTACATTCCCATAACATTTTCTTCATTCCTTGGGGTCCCTTATAGAGTCATCGGTCTACTACAAAGATTGGATTCTTGCATGAGAAAGTAGGTAGCACTAAAAGATTTTGTATTCTTATTTTATAATCTACTAGCCTAACATACCCCAAAGGACCTTAGATATATCATGAGGCCAACTATAAAGTTTTATATTCTACTGGAAGAAGGATATGTGCTTTGAATCACATCTTTTAGTGTGATTTGACTTCTAAGAATATTTTTTCCTTTTATATCATTGCATTTTATAAAATGATTTGGCTTTCAAATTTTTATGGACTTTTAATATTCCTCCTCCATGTATATTTTTAATGAAAAATCATGAGATAGGTAATGATATACATGAATTAGATTTATGCTAAGGTTAAAATAAGCTAAGTAACCAAAGACAAACACTGACTAGGACACTTAGGCTTAACAATGAACTAGCATGTGATCTCAAGTCTCAACCATTTATATGCTTAGTTTGTGAAAAATAAAGAAGGGAAAAAGGAGATTGAAATGTGGATTGGTGAAAGGAGATTATAATGAGATTAATTATTGGATAATTCATCACATGGTAAAAATATGTAAGGACCAAAGGGAATAGGGTTTGTATAACCAAGTCACAATGAAAATTAATTGTGAAAAATAGAGATAAGAAAGTGAACAATCATAAAGACAAAAGAAGAGAGTTTTGAGAAAAAAAAGAATGAAAGAGAAATAATGATAAATAAAGGAAATCATATGAAAATATAAATGATAATATAAGAAAGATATAGTACAAAAGGTAAATTCACTATATAATAAAAATATGAATTTGAAACAACATCAAATGATATAACATATAGATACAAATAAAATTAGAGCACACATCCAATAAAAATTTAAATGTAAAAAAACCATTCATATGATCTTCAATATTGATAAATATTCCCACACACATTATCTAATACATTAGATAAATCTCGATGAATTTGGATATGAATTACAACTAATGTCTCATCAATCTTCAATGAAAACTAGGAAAATACGTCTCTTCTAATCTCCTCAACTAAAAA
Source organism: Torreya grandis (assembly GCA_037957365.1). Lineage (NCBI taxonomy): Eukaryota > Viridiplantae > Streptophyta > Pinopsida > Cupressales > Taxaceae > Torreya > Torreya grandis. Next base: position 58,087 of record JARHVA010000720.1, on the reverse strand, counting down.
AGTATGAATACTTGATGGATCATGTTTAGGAGGAAAATAAAATAAGGTATGTTCAAGAGAATGAATAGGAGTGGGCTCTATGGGATATGCAATAATCACTAGTGGAGAAGGATCCATGGGTGAGGGAAGGTCCACAAGTGAAGGAATCATGGGTGGAGGCACAAAAGGTGATGAAGGGACCACAATAGGGGATGGAACCACTGGAGGTGGAGCCATGGGATAAGAATGAGAATACTTCTTATGGGTATAACCTATGGGAGGAATGAAAGATGGTCTAGGAATAACTATAAGGTGATCATTAATGTGTTATTGAAGGATATGGTAATGATTGGTGTGATGGGTGCCACATTAGTTCCATAGATAATACACATCACCATACTTAGGTATATATTTAGATAAAACCTTCAAGGGAGGCATGGATTTATCTAAAGAAGGAGAGGAAGGATGAAAATTATTAATATACTATCATAACTTATGACAATGGGTATAAAAATGAATATCTATCCCCTGAAAGCAATAAATATGCTTGTGATTAGTCTTAGGAAAAACACTCATAGAAGGAGTTGTAATAGGAGTGGAAGAAGCTGGGGAAGACTCATCAACCCATTTGGTGGGAAAAAAATCCAAATGAGGTAATTTAAGAAAACCATCACCAAGGGAAGGTGGTGGTGAAGAATGAATAGAACTAGGCTCAACAGAAGGATCAATGGGATGAGAAATAGGGGTAGGCTCAACAAGATTAGTAGTAGGAACATGCTCAACTATAGCAGGAGTAATAATGGGATAAACTATAATGGGAGTGGGACTAGGATTCTATAATGGATCTATTAAGGGAGGATTGGGATCTATAAAAGGTCTATGAAGGGTGAGACTAATCTTAGGAGTAATTTAACTATGATGATTAGGGTACCTAGCAAAATGGTAAGGCCTAGTCATAGCATGATCCATTAGCATACTCTTATGAGGATCCTTATAAACTCAAGGTGTTAATGCCATATCTACCTTGAGATAAAGAGGAAAAATACTAAAATTAAGAACTATAAATGAAGGAAGATAGGAATATACATGAAAATACTCAAGTAAATAAGAATGATAATAAATAATCTTAACATCATGGGCCTGTACAAAACCATCAAAGAATGGATCATATAGGGAATAACCATCATCATAATCTAGGGTGTGAATATAAATGACACAAGTAGGGATGAACTTATCATCCAAGGAAGTGTGGTGAATATAATGTCAAGTCTTGGTTAATATTACAAGAATATCATCATAAGGAGGCTTATGAGAATGAGGCTATAAGTAGGAAGGTACTAGATGAGGTGAGGTGAGAGATTGAAAGTTTTAATCTTTAGGTTAATCTCATCAAGCTCATTATCATCATAATTTAAGAGGTTAGGAGGAATGTTACTAATGATTTTAGGATGTCCTTTGTAACCTTTAGTTGAATTAATGAGAAAGTTGAGATGTTGAGACTCATGGAATGGAACACTAGGCAAATGTCCAAGAGTAGGAATCTTGAAGACACGGTGGTCTTGGAATTATTTGAAAATCCAAGGGTTAGTGTCACCCTAAATCCTATAAATAGCTCCATTATGAGGGAATTTAATGCATTAACAGGTGGAAGAAGCAATGACTCTCATATAGTGACTCCATGACCTACCAAGTAAGATGTTATAATAAAGGGTAAAATTAAATATCATCACCTTCACATGGATGATGATAGGTGGGATAGTAATGGGAAGCCACACACAACCTAGAGGAGGAATTTTCCTTCTATCATATCCTTGGCAGGTGTTATGTGTAGATTTGATATTGCATTCTAAATATCCAAGTGTATTAATAAAGTCAAGAGAGACAACATAGGTGCTAGAACCTTTATCAATAAATACATGCTTAACTTGGATATCACTTATTTAGACACTAATAAATAAGGGATAACCATCTATATGAAGTATAATATCATCAAGAATCATATAAGCTATAGGAAATTTTAAGGAAAGATAAGTTTCCATAGTTTCATCACCATTGATAGACATATCTTCACATTTTTATAATATACTATCCTCAGATCCATATAAGGTTGCCTCCTATCCTACTAAGGGAGAGGATGAGGGACATTCATCTTGAATAATAGTTGTATAATATGGTTTCTATGATGTGGAGAAGTCCCCATAAGATCAAGGAATGAAATCTAGGATGGGAGATTAGTGAGTTCCACAATGGTATCCCACTCATCATAACCCATAAGACTATTTTTAGATATAGATGCATAATGATTAAGGTGATCCTCTGAAGGAGGAGCCAAAGTGCATTGAAATTTATGTTGATAAGAAGAAGAAAGTTTAGAACAAGTTTGTAAATCATGTTTTGAGGATGAATTATTTGATTCAAGTTGATTTTGAGAAATGGTAGAAGAAGTGTTAGTAGAAATTTGATTATCATTAGTGTCAGAAGATAATGGAAGAGTGGAATAACTAGAATGGAAAGTATTATCCAAGGGAGAATTAGAAATTGGATCTTCAAAAGTAACAGGGTAATCTTAGCCTAACTCATTTAAATGAGTTGGGGAAGAATATTGGATAAGATGATATGTTTAAGATGAAGGAAGCATGTAGATAGGTTGAGAATCTATAAAAGCAATTGCTCTCCACATATTATTCATGTTAACCACATTCTCTTTGGAATTGGGTTCAACAAGACTTTATACATTATTTTTGGAAAGGGTGGCTTGATGTTGGTTGTCTTCAATAGGTTTATGATTAGGTAGAGGGTCTTTGTAAATAACAAAATGAGCATTTTCTTGATTTAAAGCTTGAGATTTATCATGTGATTTATAGTCCTTGGAAAAAAATTCATAAGCTTTTTGTCACTTTCAAATGATAAAATCATGATCAAAATTAAGACCAAGAAGAAATTCCATATCTAAATTATAAATTTGTCTACAAGTCTCATGAGAATGACCCCAAATATCATAAAACCAACAAAACTTGTTAGGATCATACCAATATTTCATTATATGGGTAGGGTCAAGTTCTCATGGAAGATGCCTAGGTAGAAACTTAATCAATTCAAATGAGGATAGAGGTTTATGAACATTAATGTTGTTTGGTGAAGATAAGTGAGGATTGGTATATTGTTGAGAAGGGGGAGCTTGTTTAGATGAAGGGGTAGGAATGAAATATTGAACATTGGGAATGGTGTCATAATGATCTATAACACCATAATTGGTTACATTGTAATTTTTGTTCTTAAGTAAGAGATGAGGACCTACATGAGGACATGAAAAAGGTTTGGGTGGCTCAAATTGATGCATAAGCAAATCTTATCATTTATCTTGGTCAATATCCTCTTCTAATGTGTATGGAGAGAGAGTGTGGACCCAATATTAAATTTTAGGAAAAAGGGCATTGGTAAAGTGATGAAAAAGATTATCATTAGCCATATTATGTTCACATTTGTTTGACAAAGATTTCCACCTTTTAACAAAGGCTTAAGTAGTTTCATTTTCAGGTTTTTTACAATTTATGAAGTAAGCCAAAGTGTTTTCAGGAAGATCACTAGTTTAGAATTCTTGAACTAAAGCATTCACTAAATCCTCAAAACTATTAATGGAATGAGTTATAATTTGGTTATACCAATCTAAGGCATCACCTGTGAGAGTTTTGGCTAAGATTTTGGTAGCAGCAAAGGTGTTCAATTTGACCTAACCCTTTTAAATATTTCTAAATGTTTTAAGATGAAGGGTGGGATCGGTTGATCCATATAAATAAATTATAGGTGTGATACCTCCTACATAAATGTTATCAATTTGAGTAGTGAGAGGTTTATTTTGGAGATGCTGAATGGTTTTTTAACCAAAGGAGGTCGAGGAATGAGATTTCCTTGAGAGTATCAAAGAGGAGGAGAGGGAACATTTTGGTTATGTGTTCCCCAAGACATTGGCTGAGGATGAGTTTAAAGATGGAAAAGGTGGTTTTGAATTCTCATCATTTGATTTGTTTTATGAGATTGAAAGGTATTCATTTTATTGAGTGTTTGTAACAATAGTTGATGCGTTTGATTAGCATTATTAGAATCATTAGAGGTGGTATTAGTGGCTTGGGTACCACTATTGGTGTTATAGGAGCTTGAGAGGAATTATGAGAACGTGAGGCACTAGTGGAAAAATATTATTGTGTAGTAAAAGATGGACTAGTGAATGGTTGAGAAAAAGAAGTACTAGTATCATGATTACCTTGGGTAGAAAATGATGCACTAGTGGAAGGATTACGGATAGTGGATCTTATGAGAGGCCCACTAGATGTCAGTGGATATACTAGGCATAGAGGTGGAAGAAGTTAGAGAAGAAGAGGTCATGGTATGAGAAGGGGTAAAAATTGAAGGAAGAGGTTGAGAATCAAATAAATTGGTATCCCCAAATTGAGTTGAGAATGTACAAATCGGCGAATGAGACTCTTCAGATTGACCACTAATCATAAGATTGTAAATAGTAGAAGGATATTATCCTTGATGTTGATGAAATTAAGAGATAAAGAAGAGAATTTTGGGGTTATACTCTAATTTGGGTTGGTATTATAATGAGAAGAGAGAATTACGCTGTAAAGATGTATTAGGAGGGGTCCCATAGTTCATTATGTAAGTGGCAATATGAACATTACTAACATCCAAGAGTGGTTCCCTACTCTGTCTATGTTAGACCTTATGAGGGTTGGAAAAATTCATCATGTCTATTTATTATTACTTTGAAAAGTATTTTCATCAAGTAGAACGTCCATGATGAAGGGAAAGAAATATAGATGAGAAAGTAAGGAAACACGAAATGACATAAATAGTACAAGGCCGATTGGGTCAATGTAGAATAGAAATAAGGTCTATAAATAGTAAAAAGTTGATTGGGTTGATCCAACATAGTAAATAGAGTCTATACAAATAGTAACTAAGGTCTAAAAATAGTACAAGGTCAACTAGGTTGATCCAGTAAATTAAATAGAGGCTAGAAAAATGTATAGGGTTGACTAGGTCAACCTAGTACAATAGATAGGCAAAATAAGTAAGCTTATAACAAATTGTGAATCAAAATAAGATATTTTTTGCAAGTAATTTGAAAATTAATAACTTAAGGGAAATGTAAAATAAATTGGATTAATTTTAGCCAATATAATTGAGGCACATAGCATAAAACCTTGTACCAATGCTGGCTAATGCAAGTTTTTGCAATATAAAATACAATTAATTAAAGTGAAAATAATCAACTTAGAAATTAAATAGATAACTAATTGGTCAACTTAAAATTTTATTATATTATTATAATATGATTTTATATGTGATATAAGTTATCTATAATTAAGGAACTAGAAGGCCATCTAAGGATGGTTTTAGGTAGTTTGGCCTGAAAGGGATATGTAGTGGTAATGATACAGGCTTGGTATTAGAGCTTACCCCCTCACTTTACACACCATATTAATAAGTTTAATGGGTGATTGGATATAATATACCATTAACCATGATTTATACTTGAATAAAACATCAAGTCATCTTCCTCCTTGGTGATGAAATCCAAGTTGCCTTGGGTATTCAAATGTTAAAATGATTATTTATATTTTATGATTTGGTCATATGTGCATAAAATAGAAAATGGTGATACTAAATGGTTAATTGAAAACCACATAATTAAACTATTTTATTTAGTATAATCATGAAAAAAATAAGAAAAGAAAGTGTGAGTTAATTACTAGCATAGAAGGTTAATTCCAACTTTGAAACAAGGTACAATGTTGATATAGTCAATAGTGTATGCATAGAATACAAAACAAAGTTGATAGGGTCGATCTTGTACTTGAAAGAAAGGTTTAAAAATGAATAAGGTTGGTAAAGTTGACCTAGGTATCTAGATAACACATAAAATATAGAATTGGGTTAACATGACTAATCCAATTAACTATACAAGGGCAATTTTGAAGATTGAAAACTATGAAAGGAAAGATTATAAATAAATAGATAGAAGGATAAAAAGGAACCTTTATGGATTAGAGATGTAGATAAGGAATATTATTGTTATATAACCTTGTAAAATGCATGAAAAACCTACTAATTGGGTTGACTAGGTTAATCAAGATCTATAAGAAACTATTGTTGAGTGTCTGTACTATACAAGGTCAACTAGGTTGACCTAGTATGCTAAACAAGATATCTAAGAGTCTGTAAACTATACTAGGTTGACTAGGTTGATCTAGTAGTCTATCCTGTATTTCTAAAAAGTTTAAAACCTATACTAGGTTGACTGGGTTGATCTAATAGACTGTACCTAAAAACTTGTGTAGAAAAATTAGAGTTGGGTTAATGAAGTTGACCCAGTATGGAAAAAATATGATAAAAATAATTATGGAAAAGAATGAAATAAGTGAAAAAATCATGCAAAGGTTATGTCACATCAGGTTCACTATAATTCATTCAATCAAAAATTCATTATGTCTATAAATCAGTCTTGACTCAAAAAAGATAGAGCATACCTACACTTTTAATTAGCAATACATTTACTAATTAGGAACATGACCAATATTGGGATCTGTTAGACCTAATTAGGGGATCACTTATAATAATACACCATGTTAGGAAGGGTTACAAATCCTATAGTCTAACACAATCATGCAAAAACCCTAAAAGAGTCCTAGGTTTTGATATTCACTCCATTCTAATAAATAATAAAATAAATCTAATATAGTGAACACCAAATCTTATGGCATAAAGTGGGGGTCAAAAACAAAACAAACTAGAATAAACATGCATAAAAGACATATACTCATGCCAATGTATACAAAATCCTAATGGATAGATGAGAAACACAACTAAATTATCTATATACTCTTACAAAGGAGAAATAAAGTTAGGAATACTTAACTTTGAAGACAAACCCATTGAGCCTCAATCTCTCCCTTGGCCAAGGTGATTCACAAAAAAATAGTGTGGTATTTAAGGATAACAAAGACAAATAAGCTCTAGGCTACACAACCTATCTATGCATCCAAAAGACTTTTCCACAAGACAAGATCTATATCTCCAAAGAAAGAATGGAACCCTAAACTTTATTCCTCAAGTAGAATGGTCAATAATCAGATGTTAATTTACTCTTATTCTTTTTCACTTATTTATTCTCAAATGGTTTGAAATGAACTTTTATATATAGGTATATCTTGCCCTAAATCCTTCTAAATATGTTAACTATATGAGGTCAACCCTATATGTTTTCAAGAGATAAATCACTGGGTCCTAAGCTAGGTTAGCCAAAGGGATAACAAAAATCTCAAGTGAAAATACCCAAAAATAGTATAGGGTTGACCAAGTTGACCCTGTATATTAATTAGAGGCTAAAAACTATATAAGGTCAACCTAGTTGACCTAGTATAATCAACTAGCAAAAATGGGTCCAGGCAAAAAAAAGGAGAATAATGATATGACAAATGTTTGGAATGGGAAAGACTAAGAATAATATGATTACGGTAAATGGTTTTAGGAGAAAAGTGTGTATATGGAAAGTGAAAAAGGGACAAAAATATTACAAAGCAATAATGGTCTACCCACCCCTTTCCCAGTGTACTTATTAAGGTGTGCACTCAGAGAGATTGAGAATTGATGGGTTCTTGCAAGATATAAAGTGTTAGTGAGTGTTAAAATTTTGAAAATATTATGTGTATATAGTTATTATGATCTCTTATAATCCTCTTATACTTAATTATTTTCTTATCAATTGAAGGAGTGGCATGTAGAGTAGTAGTAGATGAAACACTTACATCCAAAGTTACAAGCATTATACTTATAGAAGAAAATATAGAGTCTAAAGAGTTGGAATAATCAATATTAATTGGATCCTATGCTCCTCCTAGATACATTTTTATAACAAGGACCTCCTCCACATATTTTTCTTGATTCAAAATTGCTATTGTATCTTGATATGATGCTTGGGAAGGTTCCCTGTCTAGTTGAATTGGTTATGAGGGATACGAAGACCAATAATTAGTTGAAGCCCATCCACATAGAGGTGGAACTTAAGTTTGAGCCTATGTAATTATTAGTGATTAGTCCTTTTGGATTCAACTCAAAATATCCTTCATCCACCTAGTTGGTGTATCTAAGTTAATACCTCAACATCAACTTTGGCATTCACAAAGATGAAATCATGCTTATATGATACATGGTATATGGGATGCCCAAGCCAACAACATGATTTTTATTTCTAACTCTTGGGTCCCAATCCTAGTATGGTATATATTCCAATGAATAAATTTCCATCATGCCTCTAACAAAACCAAAGTTATTCCTACTAGTGTAGTTCATTCAGCCTAGAATCAAAGAGGATCCATGGAAAATGCCTTTATGCTTATTTTGCATATCTTGACCTACGCTCCACTAGAGTTGATATTCCATATCATATTATAAAACCTTTAATGTAATATACTTGGGAAATAATAAGTTTCACACCTTGTTTAATTTAATCATTATCACTATATAGTCTAGATACAATCAGTAGTCTACCCTTGGTTGTAGTGTATTCTTGATAATATTTGAGACCTAGTCCAATGGTTTCTCATGGATGGAATAATAGACTTGGGTATAGACATTCTCAATAATGTGAAATATATTTTTCATGTAAGATTAAATTTTAAATAAGGGATAAAAATCACATACCTTGTTCTTTATGCAATCTAGGGATAGGCTTCAGAGTGATTCATCATGCACATAAACCATATCCATTATAGCATCCAAAAAGTAGTACATCATAAATAAGTGATCATTGACTGACCTCTTATCCTTTTTAAATATTTTCTCCTAGAGTTTGATATTAATGATCTCACCCAAGGCAAATTCCAATTCTGATGTTAATAGTAAGTCTAGTAGTGACACCCATTCAATTCAAAGATAATGTATGTTGGCACACCCATAAAATATATTCAAAAATACATATTAATGTGAACTCCCATTCTAAAATTGGTGATTATAACTAGAGAATCATATTTAAGGCTTACATTCTCTCTCGATATCATCCACTTTCTTAACATGTCTTCAATTATGTTTCTCTTTCTCCATAATCTGATCCTAAGTCTATTATATATGGCATATGCAAGGGGAGGTCATAGGTCCCTCTGAAAAGCAACTCCTAAAATATATGACACGACTATCCTATAATTTTCATGATGTAGGAATCTATCAAATACCTTGCCTATGAATAACAAGTATCAAAGTAGATTGATACAAGGCATCACTTCAGGATTTACTTATATGAATTGTAACTATTGATGTTTCAAGGGTATCAATTTTTTCCACTAGTTTATTTTATTCAACTTTTAATTTTACCTCACATTAGTGGGCACCAAAATTCTCCACAATGTTCCATATAAATTTGTAATTTGAATATTTACCATTGAACATAGTCAAGTCAAATACTATATCTATATACTCAGTTGAATCCTTGATGGATAAGTTTGATGGAAATTAAACTCCCATATATGCCCTAGATGATGAAACCATTTATTATTTATAGATTACTTTCATAATTCATCTGATAATTCAAGTGATATTTTTTTGTAAGTAAATCATAGGCAAACATATAAAACTAGGTATCTTATCTCTTATGGAATGTAAGTTCACTTAGGCTCTTTGATAATAAATAACTGAGATGTCTCTTCAAAATTGATCATATAGCTCAAATATGTCTACTTTAATTCTAATTAACATGTAATTAATGTCTAATATCTCTAATCTTGATTTTATTATTTAATTTGAATTTTAAAACTGACTTTAGAAGTTATTCCACATAGGCTTCTCATGCATTCATAAAAGACCATGTTGTCATCCCTAGACAAGTGTCACCTAGTCATTAGTTTTGTGTTAATATAGTTTTGCCATGTGACATGGTATTTAAATTCAAGTGTCATAACTTAAGTTAAATTCCATTTATTCAAATCATTTGATGCCCTATGTGAATAAAACATGAAGACTCATGGTTTTCACATGTCATAAAATTTACCAAAATACCCCTTTGCCATTTTGTGTGAATGAACAAAGACAAAAGTAGTGAAGACCAAAAAACAAGAAAACCAAAACCTATAAAGACCAAAACACACAAAGATTAAAACATGAAAATATAAAAACATGTGAAGATAAAAACATGTGAAGAACAAAACATGTAAAAAAAACACACACAAAGACCAAAACATGTGAAGACCAATAAACATGAAGACCAAAACACACAAAGACCAAAAAACACAGGATTTTTATATTGTATTTATCTTTCAAATTAAAATAAACATAGATACATGAAATAAATCTAAAATCCATTAATATGTTAATCTAAATAAATAATACAAATTGGAAAAAAACTTTGATACAAAAAATACCAATTTCATTGACATAGAGTAACACACTTAACAAGAACCATCAACACAAGAATTAATAAATTTGAAACCTAAAGTATTGCTAATTATCCACATGATATCTAATGAAAAAAAATTCAAATCATAAACTATGATTTCAAATAATAATGATCCCCTATTCAAAAAAATTGAGAGTTGGGTGTGCTGAGTATGACATTGTCCTTTCTTATCACGTGCTTTATCCCATATAAATACTAGTTCCAAAATCTTGAAAGCTTTTATCTTAGACCATTTATCAAACCATGTTGTGAAAAATGTCTTAATTCTTATTAAAGTTTTAAAGTGATTTAGATTTCATATTCTATTTAGACTATATCAAATAGTCTAGACTATATTGTTTCATCTTCTTCCATGTACTCTTGTATAAATTGATACATTGGGATTTTAAGAGTTATGTGGAAAACTTGAAATTACCTATACACTAATATAAAAGGTGAAGCCTTGAGATATTTCTTGTGTCTAGTTTGGTCTACCCATGGTGTATATTTCAATAAGATATGCCATTCTCTTAGTTTATCCTGGGTTGAATTCTTAATGGCATTCGTAAGATTATTATTTTTGGATTCAACCACTACATTATCTTGTGGATAGTAGTTTGAAGAGAAATTGATGGTGATTTGGTTTTCATAATCCTACTCTATAAATTCATTATAGTGAAAATCTCAACCATTTTCAAAAACCAAAGAAATTAGAGTGCCAAACCTAGTCAATACATTTTCTTCAATAAATTTAATGACATCAATTTTTATGTAATTATTACTAGCCACAGATTCTATCCATTTAATACAATAGTCAATAGTTTTTAGGATAAAATTATGCCCTAATAAAGAGTTTGAGTTATTTACCCCAATAAATTCAAGGCCCTATTGAGCAAAGTGGCATCGTTATATGTTTGGTTGCAGTGGCATGAAATCATTCACTCCATTTTTGAAAATACTATACATTCATGGTGGGTTATTACATGGTTATGTTCATATTTGAAGATCACGGGCCAATAGTATCTCATCCTCAAGATATTTTAAGATGTGTTTCCTGAGGAATGTCCATTTTAAATGTTGTAATATAGTTTAACCATGATGTTTGTAGCTTCTTATTTTGAGGTACAACTTAAATATATGTCCTCATAGTTCTTTCTATATATGATTATATTTTTTAGCATATAATGAGATGATTTAAGCCTAAGGGCCCATCTCTACTCTTTTTTTAACTCATGGGGAATGTACATATGATTAAGTAGTGGATACATAAGTCTAATTTATTTACTCAATACAAATGCATGGATCTATCTCAGATATTATTTAGATTATTCCTTGGCCTCTTATCATCCTATGTGGTCTGATTTCAAGATCAAACTATTGAATTTTGGACATCCATTTACCTCTCTTTTCACCTAATTCATTTTGGCCAAGTTTCAACTTGAAAACTTAGTTTGGGATGATGGTATGTCTTGTTTATTAGAATATAATGCTTGAAAGTTTTCATAAATTTTATTAGGGGATATATATGTGTTTCTATCATAGACTATTTTAACTCTAAATCATTTCTATTAGTTCTCATGAAGTCAATGGGATGTTAATTTTCATCCACATTCTATGTAAGTACAAAAACTATAGTATGTTTTGAAGTGAGTGAATAAAGATGAAAATATTTATTGAGGTCTAGGCTTATCAAAACTAGAGCTTAAGAAATGAAATTATTAATGCCTTGAAAATATCTCTTATTATTTATCATCAACTCTATGTTAAAATATTGATTCAAAATAACATTAAATGGTTTTAAAATGTATGTAAATCCATAAATTAATTTCCTTACAAATTTAATCTTAAGAAAGAAAGACTTCAATTCTTTCTTGTTGTTAGGAGGTGTTAGTTTAGAAATGGCTTGAAATTGTTCCATATCAATAGAGATACCATCCTTAGTGATTACATGTCATAATAACTTCCCTTTAGTAACTCTAATATGCTCTTATTTAGATTAAGAGAGATTCTAAATCTTTAACATCTATCAAATACTCTATGCAAATGATCAACATGACCAACTATATATTTAGAATACACCGTCAAGTCATCCATGTAGATGATGATGCATTTGATAATAAATCCTTGAAAGGAAACGTTTTTAACTCTCTAGAAGGTTATACCTACATTAATTATGCCAAAATACATACTTTTGTATGTAAAATTTACCCACTTGGTAGTAAAGGTAGTCTTCATTATGTATTGTGTTCCACTATCCCTTGGTTATATCCTAAGAATCTATCCAAAAAGGACATCATATCCAACCCACTAACCATCTTAATTACCTCATCTAGGGATGGAAAGGGTTATTTATATTTTTCTAATTCTTGATTTAGTTTCTTAAAGTCATCACAGAGTCTGATATATCCATTCTTATTTATGACTAGTACTAGGTTGGCTACCCTAGTAGAATGCTTGATAAGGAAGACAATCTTGGCATTAGTAGCTTTTATACCTCTATTTGGATGAGAGGTTCCATTATTGGATCAAATATATTTTATATGAATAAAAGGCTTATGATTTAGATTTAATGGAATGGTATATGTGATGAATATAGGGTCAAAGATTATCAAATATTCATAAGTCTAGGTGATCATGCCTTTCTATTTTATCAACAGACTCTTCAATTTTTGTTTCTCACTTTCATCACAACTTAGGCCAATGTTCACATATTAAGGATATTGGTCATTGACTAGATTATCCTTGATCAAATCATATTAATTTTATTTAGGGTACTTTTTATTATGATCTTGTGGACCTACATAAAAATCCTATAATAGGTAAACATCCCCAAAGGGGTGTGGTTCTCCTTTAGCTATACAACATCACCATATCCTAGATATTCAATATGTATGGGCTCAATATCATTTTCATATATAAATTGAGATTCAAATGTAGGATAACTAATCATGAATTAGACAATATGTTTATCATCCTCAAATACCTATAAATTATCCACATTATTGAGAATAGAGGGGTAATCAACTAGCTCCACAAGGAATTTCTACATTTGGATTCTTGGAGTGGGGCTAGATTGGTAGTAGAAGATGATAGTGATTTTTTCATCTAATTTTATTTCCTTAGGATGGATTTGATGTTGAATGATTCAAAGGATTCAATTAGGTCTCATGAATAATGTTTATACTTATTTAATAAGGTGAGCTTATATTGATATTTATGATTTGGTTACCAACTAGCACTAAATCACCAAATATTTACAACTACTTGATGTTATATTTTAGCAAGAATTGTAGATGAAGTATTAGAGCTTCATACTCAACCCTATTGTTAGAACAAGGAAATTTCTACCTATAGGTAGTTAGGTACTACTTACCATCTAGTTTTATCAAGGCTACACCAACACCATAACCTTAATTTTATCTAGCTCCATTGAGATGGAAATCTTATAATTAGGAAGGACATTCAAATTCTTGCTCATGAAACTCTTACTTGGTAGTGAATGTGTACTCTCCTACATGAAAAGATATATATTCAACCTTCATTATTGGTGTTGTCCAAGGTGATAAGGTACTTCATATTTGGTTTTATGACCACTCAAATATCAGTCTAATCTGTTACAAGGTAGCCACATATGTGAGAAATTTGTGGCCATGTATCCATTTAGTGTCTTTGATCGATAATGATTTAATAATAGGATATAAGATTCTATAATGTTAATGAACATAATATTTATTTATTATTATACATGCACCTCTGATCCAAGCTATTTAAATGTGTGAATTTTTCATTTCTCCAAATAATGGTACATAAGACTTGTCCAACTATAAAACCACTCTTTTTGAGTGATCTGGGGTCAAACCAAGCTTCTTGCACACAATTATTTAAATCACATTAGCTAAAGAAACTAATTATATTAGGTAATTATGCACATTCTTTTTTAACACTCTGACTATCAATAAGAAAGGTGGAACTTTTGGTTTATCTTTATATACCATCACATTGGCATGGGTAGATTTGCACTTTTCAAATGTAGAGGATATCTTATTCATGACCTTGAAAAATAAATCCCTCTATTCAATGATCTAAGACAATTCATGCATGGTGATATTAACCTTGATTATATTCATATACTCAAATATAGTCATATATAATGTCAAAATTGGTAGATTGAGTGTGGTTTGCAACACCCAACCCATAGGTCTTTCTTACATGCTCTCATGACCCTTATAGACACTTGTTTTCTTATTCCCAATCATATCAAGCTTTCAAAATAGTCATTCTACCTTAGATAGGTAGCATTTCCTAGGCTAATCTTATCCCCCAAGTCCCACACCTATAGGATAGGAATGCCCAACTTAGACTATAGTGTTAAACTCTAGGATGTCCTATTTCGATGCTCCTATTCAATTGTATTTTGATCTCCAATGGTTATTTTATTTTGGTTCCTATACTTCATCTTGTTAGCTTAACATGAATACATTTGACCCATGACCAAAAAATCTTTATAAAATCCCATTCAAATTTCATCTAGGAGGTTGGTAAATATTAAAAAGAAATCAAGAATACAAGAAAAACCACTAAGGAAAATTTACTTATTCTCTACATATAACCATCTAATACAAATACAAGCATATACAAATCCTCACACCAGTTTGTAGCCACCTCAAGCACACCTAGTTTAGCATTTTTACATCTGCATCACACTATTTCACAAAGAACATTAAGTGGGAGAACTACATATGGTCTGATCCCTTTTCAAATTATTGGTATGTAGATATCATACCTACACAAGGGGTGTGGCTACATGTTTAGTGCATCTTATACACACTAACCCCCCTCTTCTTTCTCAAGTTTTCTCAAAGAATAATGAAGTCTAGGGTTTGAATATTTAATCAACTCTACAAGGAGTTATGTATATTTTTAGCAATCAAGATTTCATAGGCAAGCTTACATAGGAACAATGAATAAAACCCAAAAAATTTAGGTCTCTACAAGTATTTTGGACAAGAGTGGAAAAAGAAGACAATAACATTATACTCTAGGGTGTCCTATTTTGGTGGTCCTATCCTTTCAAAAAATAAAATCTAGATCTTGATTTGTGACACTATTCTAATCCTGTACAACTAGTTTCATCCTCTATCTTAGCCATCTCAGTCTAGATTTAAGCTAAGTCTTATTTTCTCCATATTTATTTCTATTTATAGAAAGGTTAAAAATATAAATAAATTATACAAATCAATGGTTAAATTATTTCAATATTATTTACTAATTTATTCAACCCAAACCTTTAACTAAAATAAGAATAAGACACAAATATTCCCAAAAAATTTAAATCATTTGTTGAACCCAACTTACTTCATTTCTGCATAAAAACTCTAGAGAAAATTCCTTGCTTATTTTTCAATTTTTTTAAAAAAAATTCCGACACATTTATATTATAAATTCTTATTAATTTTTAAAATTTACCTTAGTAATTTTTAAAATTATTTCATTCAAACCCTAGTTACCTATATTAGGTCCTAGTTTTTTCTAATATTTTTTTGATTTTTTTCTACATATTTAAATAAAAAATTTACATTTAACTTTTTTAAATTACCATAATAATTTTTAAAATCATTTTATTTCAAACCCTAGTTTCATAGACTATCTCCCTTTGTCTCCCTAAGGTATCACCTTGAATTTAAATCATATATCACATATAAAATAAAAAATGGATTTCACTCATATCAAAACATTTATTGCAAACAATAAGGAGTCCATACTTGGTTCTATCATGTATATGAATGATGAAGTTTACTATGTGTTAACAAAAAACTTCATTCTTTCCTTCTCATGCTTAATTTTTATATTAAGGGATGATATTAACAAATTTATTGATGAAAATGTTAAGATCCATTTCCTTCAAAGTAATTTTTACTTTCCTTAATACAAGATTTCATTACTTATTTAACATGATATCTCTTTATTATGTGTAATTCAATTAATAATAAAATCCTTACATAATTATAGGATCCAGTACATATGTTAAGAACCACCTATCAAGTTTAAATGTCATATCTTATCCATAGGAAAGAATTTCCTTCTTTCCCTCTCCAATAAGAAGGTGATAACTACATTCCCTCTAACTAGGTCCATGCTAACACACCTCTAATAGGTGAGGTAGCTTATATTATTATTTCTAATGCATAAATTAAACCTATAACTTCTTCAAACCCTCTTTAACATATGTGCTTACATGTTCAATTGAAAGCAACTAGAGTTTGAATTTATGAGACTCTAAGGGATCAAATCACCAGTATGAGCAAGTTAATTTTAGATTTACAAACATAGAATCAGCTTCATTCATAAAGGATAAAATTTAGAAATAGTACAAAAGTGGTTACCAAAACATAACTCAGAATAAAAAAGGATCAAAAATAAAAATTAGAGCAACAAACAATACCACAATCATAGGTAAAGCATGAAAAAGATGCAAATATACCTCTCCAAAATGAGGCTTAACTTTCAAAGCAGTATGGGTTTGGTCAAAAATATCTACAATAGTTTTATTATCAAGGTCAAGGGTTGGGCAAGCATGCTCAAGGCATCACTACTCATATTCTAGCAGTTGATAATGTTTGTCATAAAGGTTTGGGATTTATTGAACATCTTAAGACAAATAATTCATAGACATAATTTACCAAAGGAAAAGATCTAGATACAATAAAATCCAACACTAGTATTCCAATGGATCAAAATCAAGATGATAATGATGAGTGGAATAACACAGGTTATTATGATTTCCATGATACCGGTAATGAATCTAAATATTTTGAGTCATATTCATAGCCATTCCTTCATGCTTCACAGTCATGCACCATTCATTTATTTGATATAGGACACCATGATAGGGAGTCTCTCATGAGACTCATCAGTTAGTATCATCCCTTCTTATACTTGTAAATAGTTTTCATTCACTTTCTTGTACATAGATTATTTTCAATTACTTGTACATAGTCTTCTTATGATTGATTGCACATATAAATATTTCAAAATAACAAATATAACATTTAAAAAATAAAAAAATATTCAAATATGTCAAATTCCAAAAAACATTTAAATAATTCAAAAACATAAAAACATTTTAATTATATGTATTATCCATGCTTTACATTTCTACTACCATTCTAGAATTACATTTGTTATTCTATGTTATTATTTGTTGATTTATCTATATTACCATGATTCACGTGATCTTATTTGAGTGTGTAAAATGAAATCCATATCCTTGATTGTTTCACTCTACCCATTGAGGGGGCATCATACTTCTACATTCAAGACATCTATTGATATATCTACCCACTAGGGGCATTTTATATATGACTACACCATTCAGGTTATGTCATTCCTATACCACATACTCTATTTATGATGTTGATGTACACTATTTACTATCTTACATAGATTATTCTATCAACACTCACTAGTATATAGCACTTTTGTATTTCTTAGAATCCACCTAGTCTTGTACTCCATGATTTGCATACTTTCACTTTGATCTTTGATTAGTTAGATGTGATAGTATTTCTAGCATTTACATGTTTTTATTTCTTGATTTGAGTATCTAAATGTGATTACATTTCTCAGTTCATATTTTTATATTTGTGTGTGCCTTAGGACATTTGACCATGTCATTTTCTTGAACTCTTTTCTATACCTATGGCCCTTGTGCTAACCTTGCTTATTTTCAAATTGTATGTGTATGTGGTATTTGAACATGCCTTGTATGATTGATTCCTATTTTGAGTGACATGTGCCCATGTACCTTGTTTGCTTGTCCCTTTAGCCACTTTCATATGCTTCTTACATCTAACCTTGCGTGTTTGTTTGCTTGTTAGCTTCTCAATTGTTTGTAATGCCATGATCCACATCATGCATTCTCTTACTTTCTTGGATGCCATGATGGACATCATGTCCCATCCCTCCTTAAAAACTAACAACTAACAACTAACCAAACTTCTAGTTCACTATATTTCACATGTTAGTACATTGTTACATCTATCTAGGCATACCCTTATTAATCTAACAATCTCCATTACAAACTATGCTATATATTAAGATATATTTTCGATTATCATTGTTATATCATGTATTTTCATAGAATAAAACACTTACAAGGATAATTATTCTAAGGATAGTAATTTTAGGGTCTTCATTCTTACCCTTAGAAGAGGGGGAAACAAATAGGTATTTTTTTCACAGAGATCAGAGCCTCTAACTAGTCAAAAATTAGTTTTTAGAACACCCAGAATAGTATTTAGACTCCAAACTAGGTAGAATAGGCTAGATAGATAATGAAAATTACAAAATAGTCTTAAAAATTAACATAGGACAAGATAATCAACTTTTTACTACATGGCTGGATAGCAGAGTGTGGCACTCTTATCTAAATAAAAAAAAATTTAGATTTTTCCATAAATAGATAGAAAGGTAAGACTAGTTATAGTTTTGTCAGCAATAATTCAGTTCAAAATCAAAAAATTTAGTATAATTTTTCTTAGAGAATCTAGATATAAGAGGGAATCATGCATGACATGATGGATCTCACTTCCAATTTTAGATATGGTAGTCAGTATAACTTCTAGATTAGAATCCATGTTACAGACACTAGTGATTAGGGGCAAAGTACATGACACATTTTCTTTCTTTTCTTTATAGTTTATGGCATTACCTAGGAATTCTCAATAGTTGTGTGCCTTATTCCATCTATAGGAGGTTTTAATCATTACTAAGTGGCTTATACATAACCCTATTACCCATTTTTAGAGTGGCTTTCATACAAGTCTAAAATCCACCTTTTTATAAGCTGTCAAGAGTGGCCTAGTTTTTAGTACACATTCAGCTATCCATGCCGCATTAGTAGATTACAAAACATTGATGGGATTCAAGATTCATGTCATATGACACACATTCATACCAATATTACTTTATAGCTTCAATTCATAGGGAAATGATGGATCCAAAGTACTAACTAGCCTTTATATTTTTGATCCACTTACTTAGAGGGATTGGACACATAGTCTAAACATCAATTAACAAATTCATGATCACATAGCTTTACTTAGTGGGTAATTATGGAGACAAAGGGATAACCTTTGAATTTTTGAGCCACTCTTAAGGAATTGAAGACTTGACTTTATTCATGATATTACTTTTGGTATAACATCATTTATCACATTCCCAACATCACTCAACATCACTTAGCATCATAACAAGTTTTGTATTGGTTCATGTACCTAATGAGGTGTATTCATTCCTTTCTCTTCCTCTCTATTTTAACCAAATTTTTAATTTTTTACTTTGGACATAACATGTCTAGTAATAAATGATCTATTTTTGATTTTCTTTTGCATATTTACACTTCATGATGTGCTTTCTCTATGCACACCTAACATCACACAAATTCATGAGCTTCACCCCCATAGGTAAGTTCAGGTATGATTTATACTTTTCATTTATCCTTGTATTTCACTTAATTGCATAACTAGAATAAAGGAGGGAAAAGTGTATTCATATAAAATGTCAAAATTGGTAGTTTGAGTGTGGTTTGCGACACCCAACCCATAGGTCTTTCTTTCATACTCTCATGAAACTTATAAGTACCTTTTTACTTATTGCCAATCATCTTGAGATTTCAAAATATTAATTCCATCTCAACCAAGTAGCATTTCCTAGGCTAGTATTATCCTCTTAGGTCCCACACCTATAGAATATGAGCACCTAATTTGGACTATAGTGTCAGACCCTAGGGTGTCTTATTTTGGTGCACCTATCTAATTACATTTTATGCTCCAATGGTTATTTCTTTATGGTTCTTATCCTTCATCTTGTCAACCTAGCATGAATACATTCAACCCATGACTAATATATCTCTATAAAATCCCATTCAAAGTTCATTTATAAGGAGTTTCAAAAATATTACAAATTAAGAAAGAATACAATCAAAACCACTAAGGAAAATTTCCCTATTCTCTACATACAACCATTCAATATAGCTACAAGCATATCCAAATCCTTACACCAATACCTAATCACCTTAAACACACCTAGTTTAGCATTTTTAGATTTGTATAAAAACTATCACAAAAAGCACATTAAGTGGGAGAACTATATATGGATTGATCTCTCTTCAGAGTATTGGTATGTAGGCAATATTCCCACATAAGAGGTGTGGATACATGTTCAGTACATATTACGCATACTAACCCTCCCTCTTCTTTCTCAAGTTTTATCAAAGTATAATGAAATCTAGGGTTTGAAGATTAAATCATATCTATAAGGAGTTATATAGATTTTTAGTAGTCAATATTTCATAGGTAAGTTCACACAAGGATAATAAACAAAACCCAAAAAACTTATATCTCTATGAGTAGTTTGGAAAATAGTGGTAGAAGAAGACAACATCATTAGACCCTAAGGTGTCCTATTTTAGTGGTCATATCCTTTTATAAAATAAAAGATAGATCTTGATTTTTGACATTGTCCCAGTCTTGCACAACTAATTTCATCCTCTATCTCAGCCATCTTAGTCTAGTTTTAAGCTAAGTCTTAATTTCTAAATATTTATTGCTATTTATAGAAAGGTTAAAAATAAAAATAAATTATATAAATTAGTGTTTAAATTATTGAAATATTATTTAATAATTTATTCAACCTAGACCTTTAACTAAAATATGAATAAAACACTAATATTACCAAAAAATTTAAATCATCAACAATGTTATATCTGTATTTGCTTTGTGATTTTATGCTTTAGCGTTGGTCACTTCTATTTAGAGGGGGTGGATTGTAATTTGTATTAAAATATAGGGGAGTATTATCATTATTTTCTAGAGGAGTGGAAGTGGTAACATGATACTTATTCCTCAGTTTGTAATTATTACTTTAGAACTGTTGGAATGCATGAATCTCATATATATTATCTTTTTATTAATTTTTATCCTCCATTGGGAATGGGAAGTCATATGTCTAAAATAGCATTGATGTAATAGGGTTCCCTGATGCATTAGATGAGGATGAATATAGATGGTTTGTAAAGCATTCTTGTGTTTCCATTACATTTTGAAAGATTTAAATAAAAATGTAGAACTCTATAGAATCTAATTTTCTAGGTTGTGTTGTATTGTGAATAAGGAGTTATTGGGTAGTGTTGATTCTAAGATATTTTTTTCAAGTACCTAGTTGGGTGGCTATTTTTCTTATTTATTTCCAAGCCTATTGAAAGGTCTATTATATTTTAGAATCTAAATCCATGATTTGTATTCTGTTCATAAGTACTCTCCATTCTTTTTTATGTGCTCAAGAAATAATTGCTTAACTTCTGCACCATCCTCTATATAAAATATGATTCAACTTTTTTAGATTTTATAGTTTCACCCCTAGTGGTATATGTATTGATTAGAATTAAAGTATGGATTTGGTATTGATGGGATGTATGGATAGGTTTGTTCAAAAAAATCAAGCTTTATTTTGGTGCAACATAGGACAAGGGAAACAACATGTGTGCTTAATTATAATTATAAGCCACAATATTCTATTTAGTATTTGGAATTGAATTTAACATTGGATAATTTTGATAGATATTGGGTATATCTAGGATATATAATTGGGGATTTATTTTCCTATCAATATTGATGGATTCAGTATATGTGATTGGTAGGTTAGTGATGTCTACTCCTCTACGAAAGAAAACTAAGGTTATGGGATTGAATAAATTCTTGTACATCTCAAGGGTTATCAAAGAGTTGGTTTTTATATACATAATTTACTTATATAAACATTTTAAGGAAACTATCATTAAATTCTCTAATGGGTTCATTAGGCTCTCTCATAATACTATAAAAATGTTGGTATATTATAATAGGACTAATAACTTGTCCAAATTGACCTAACAAGGTGATTTAAAATTTGCCCCAAGAGGTAATTGAATATTGTGTGAGGTTGAGAAAATAATCATAAGTGGCATCTTGTGGTGTGAAGGGGAAAATCATGCATGCCACATCTTCATTTACTACATTCATTATCCCTAGAGCTATGTTGAAAGACATCATGTTCTTCCTCTATAAAGTGAGGAGGGAAAATATTTTTTAGGTATTTTAGACAAATAATGGGAAACATTGGAAAAAATAATAGGAGAACCAACCAACCAATCTAGGGCCATTGGGAATAATGTAAGACTAGGTCATTTGATTATAGAATGTGATTGAGCTCAGGGTCTCCTATTGACACGTTTATCAGACCTAACTTTTTTTATGAATTTACAAATATGTATATACAAATTTAATGTATGAATTATAAAATTTTAATATTTTGAGTATATCAAGTGAAACTAAAGTTATTCTTTCCAAGTAAATATAGGTGGAGGTTTAGACCCTCTTTCTGTACTAGATAATTTTGTGTTAATTGCATCAAGAAAATAATATAAATTTAAAAATTAGAGGGAGAGCGCATCAAGTTAAAGTCCAATAAACAAAAAATAATGTTAGAGGATCTATACCATAAATAAATATAGGTGATAATGGAGGTTAAATAATTCCTTATAGTGATAAATAAATTCTTATTGATGTGGGGTTTATGAACAACACATAATTTTATGAGGTAGCCTTTAATGTTTCAAGATCTATGAATGAATATTCATTCTAAAGCATGAGTTGCAAGGTATTGGGTTTTATAAAAAAAAACTTGTTATTGGAATAGTGGTGAGTGGATTAGTTTTTTTACAATAGATGGGTTTGTCTATGGATGAATCTAGAACTACTTGAGATGGATGGATATATGGTGGATCTAACCTAAGTTGGATCTAATCAAAATAAATTAAAAAAGAGGGAGAAGCAAGGCATAAAAAAAGGTCTATCAACCAAATAAAATTAAACCATTCTAAGCCAACACTTAAACTAAAGGTTGGACAATTAATCAAAAACCAATATCTATTGTAAGCCACTACAAGAAAACCAATAATCAAACATAGTGAAAATTCAAAGGGAATAATAATATAGTAAATTTAATCATATATAACCAAAGGTTTCCATGTTTTTAAGGTTGTGTTTACACATCTACAAGGTGGATTATGATTAATAAATAAAAGAAATTAAAATTAGTGATATCACAATATGTATAATTATATTAAAAATATAACTCTTACACAACTAGAAGACTAAGATACCAAAATGGCATAACTTTTTACAATATTCACAGGTTTGGAGAATAATAAAATTTACACACCAATAATAACTATAGAATAATCCATAAAATTTCATATTAATCTTAATAGTCAAAATTATACTTCAGTTTAGATAGGGAGGATAAAAATATATATAAAAACTTGGGATGGGGATGCTTCATATCTCAAGTAAAGTATAAAATCACATGTCCAAAAATATAATGATGTGTCATTTCTCATGAAAATCATGCATGTACAAAGGTATTTTCCCATAATATATTTCTTTAACCAATATACTATATTTGTGTGTGTGTGTGTGTGTGGGTGTGTTTATATATATATATATATATATATATATATATATATATATATATATATATATATATATATATATATATATATATATAAACACACCCACACACACACACACACACAAATAGATCAACAAATAACATTTACCAATTAGTTAAATCATGAAAATACATACATATTTAAAGGAAGTATAACATGGCACCACTTAAAGAATAAAAAATGGGGTAACAAATTTAGAAACTATTGTAATAACTTGAGCTACAGCTAGAACATACATAGTCACTATAACTATGCTAGAAGTTTCCACTATTGTAGTTGTAAAAGTGAGTATCAAAAGTGACACATACATTTTCCTTATATATGTTTTCACTAATGTATATGTCAAATATTTAATACCTTAACGAGGTGTCAATAGTGCCCATTCTAATGAATTTTATTACTTTGTTTCCTCCATTTGTAAATATAATGCATGGTTAGCTTGTAAATCATTCTCAATAGTTTCAAAGTCAAGTAAAGACATCTTGAACAACTATAGGATCTTTTACAATAACTTCTTTTATGTGACTAATGCATATTTGCAATCCACATGAAGTGTCTCAATTCCTATAAATCTATCCCGAGAAAAATTCACTGGTTTCATAATTTACTCATTGGTTATATAGACTATGCCTTCAATTTAAACTCGAAAGCTACTAGTTGTAGATCAAAGTAGATTCTTAAAAATGGGCCTAAATACTACTTAATCAAGAGGATTGCTTACCTCTGTGACTCCTATATCTTTCAAAATAGATACTTATTCTCTATCTTGATTAATAAAGTTTTGAATTAGAGTCCACATCTCTTGATGCTAATCAATCAAGCCATCCCTCTTGGCAATAATGTAGTTTTGATCCCATGCAACTTATTTTTTGTTACAAGGTTTAAGTATGCATACACTTTATTTCTGGTTTCCTAGATTAAGAAGCACAACTTACAATATATATCCTTCATTTTATTGAATAAATAATTATTTTCCCCATTTGTTCTATGTTTTAGTCTTTGTAGAATTTATGAAATGAATGGTGTCATAAAACTCTTTAACTACCCCCTACAAGTTATTTATTATCTCTTTAGGATCATAAATAGTGATCCTCTCTAGTGATCTTTTAATGGATTGGTCATAGTTTTTAAACATTTATTTAACCACCCCTTTGGTATCATCCAAAAATATTTAAGTATCTTGTCTATATCTATCCAAGTTTGAAGGATTTAATTTTCTTCTCTTTGTAAGATAGAATATATTTTCTCTCTATTCAAACTTGACATGTTCTCCTTATACAAACACAATATTTATTTTAACTATACTCAAGGATATTAAAGTGGAACTTGATTTTTGATTGATTATTAATTACTAGGTTTTTATTTCTTCCTTACTATTATTGTAGTTACTTAATCCAATAGGGAAGGTTCAAAGCAACTTGATATTATTTCTACTCTGCTTACACTATAAAAATAATAATAGAAGGATATTTCCTTATAGGAGCATCATTATGGGGTAAGATGTCCCTAATGTAGGGGAAGGAGGTATAAACATCTTCCACCTAGTCACTTGATTTTGTGTTGGTGTATCAATGATGTATTTAGTCTTAC
This sequence comes from Torreya grandis, assembly GCA_037957365.1. Classification (NCBI taxonomy): domain Eukaryota; kingdom Viridiplantae; phylum Streptophyta; class Pinopsida; order Cupressales; family Taxaceae; genus Torreya; species Torreya grandis. The sequence goes on along the minus strand of JARHVA010000720.1, from coordinate 32,537 downwards.
CAAATGTTGTATGCACTAAAACTATATAGGAATCTACTTATGCATCTTGGCCAATGGACATTCATGATTATGTGGACAACCTAGGGGATGGACTGGGCATCAAAAATGGAGGTGAAAGGCAACTTTTCAAAATGTACTCCCACTAATGTATCATGGGATTAGGGACTAGTTCCAATAAAAAATGAATAGGTGATTAGAGTAATAAGTATATTTTATAAGTAATTTGTGAATGTGCATATGCCACCCTATTAGTAATAGTAGTAATATGAGGACCCGTAATATAAAATTAGGATATAGTGGATAAAATTAGCATTATAACTACATGAGGCTTATTTGTTTAGATATAATAATGTATATAATGAGTAGTATCTACCACACCAATTATAACATCAATAATTGAGGATGGTATCAAAGAATGAGGATTTTTGTATTTATAATCTAAGAGGGGATAAATTGGGAAATATTTTTTGCGATTGTCACTATTTTATCTTAATATGGAGAGTATGGGGGTCTACTTTATGATGTCCCCTATGTTTATGTTTGAAATTTTGACTCTACATCCCGTTCTACATCTCCTCTATCTAAAAATGATTTAATGTCCATCAAGATAATATCTCCTTCATAAACCTCCTCAGACACTTAATATCTTAGTTCCTCTAGACTAAGTACACTCTTCAGTCAACCATTCATATTCTTCCTCTATTTTAATTATATTTTTTTCTTCAATGTTTGTATTGGACACCTATTATTCTTTAGTTACACATATTTTGTCTTCTTCTTTTCCATCATAAATTTGAACATGGTCAAATTTTTGTCTGCCCTTTATTTTATCCTCTTTTTCCTTGGGAACATATACATGTTTACTCTTTACTTCCACCTTTGGCATGAGATAGGAGGAGTCTTGGGATTCTTTTAATAGGTAATTGGTAGTTTAAGAGTAGTATGGGTTGGTCCTATAAAAGGTGGAGTTTGGATGAAGGGATTGTAGTGTAAACATATGGTAATGAAATAGGAGTAGTAACCAATAAAAGAATTATGGGAGGTGAATATGGTTGCCTAGGAGATTGAGACATTATTATTGGTGTTTTTGTCACAATAGTTGGTAACCTATGAGGAGAAATGATGGAAACATGAGATAATAAATAAGGAATACTTACACTTTATGCTAAAATCAAAGGAGACAATGGTAACATAGATAATATCCTAACTATCCCACGTGAACCTATAGGTCTCTCCACACTAGCTGGACATTGAGGAGAAGGATCATTAATTGAATGTTCATGGGTATGCTTAACTATATATTCAATACTTACTTCTTCATATGGGTTAGCTTGCTCTTATATGTCTACTTCTATGTGAGGGGGAGGTCCAAAAATAGGTTTAGAAACCTATTGTTTTCAATATACATAAAATATTCCTCAATAATTAGGGTATCATATTAGATCTTATATGCTTAAATAATTGATAATTTTACCTTATGAATATTGATAGAAACCTTAGTGTCAGCATCTACATTTATGAACACACTATCATGACTGTAGGACTAGTGACCATAGCTTATTCTCACTTTCCTTTCATATCTCTTGATATGATTCTTAACATTATTCATAGGGTCCCAATGCCTAAATTTTTCCCATTTCAACCCATAATGAATCTTTATTATTCCAAAAAACTAGAAGTGTTACAAATTTGTAAATTACATTTGACTATTACTGGGAGGGGTTGGGTAGATGGATTCTTACTTATCCTATCATAACTCCAACCCTACACTTTTAGCTAATTGAGTAGCAATTTATTGCTTAGTTAATTTGTCAAGCATAATTTGGGGTAAGTACAAAGGGCATGCCTTGGTACCTTTTATCCTAGTTATAGTGCACTTAGGATAAAAACATTTGTTGCCCATTTTTTTGAATAGTCTTATTTATAAGATTTGATAGCCTAGGAACATTCTTCTCATATATGGCCTAATATACCATAGGGTAAAAAGTTTTTTTTCAACCTCTTCATTTAATTTTTGAACCTGTGCTCATGGAAGACATTGAATTAATCAAAAATCTTATTCTTTGTGTATTTTATGGTTGGTTGCCAGGGTTATTCATATGTTGAATGAATATTTATAGTCATAGTATCTACCAAATAATACATCATATATAATTTACCACCTAGAAAAAATCCTATATTGGTGATTTATAGAATCAAATTGGAGGTTAGAGGTTAGGATGATATCTAACAATGGGAACCATATTTCATTGACATAGGAAATGATTGAGAAAACATATAATCTATTTATTAATTCCATGATAATTCTTACCCCTAGTCTAAAGATAATAATGGGGATAGTATAATGACAACCTTGAATCACAAAGTTTTTTGGATTGTTCTCTCATTCTTGTAACTTGTTGTGGATGTTGTTTTCATGGAGCCATGAATGCACCATATTTTTCCTATAAGATATTTATGGTAGAGGGAGCTTGTAGTATCTTCTAAAAGCATTTCCAATTATATATGTTATTGAAGTCTTACTAAGTCTAAAATTTAACATTTTCCTAGATATTTTACCATTCATAAATAAATCAAATAAAAGGTCAATGCATGACATTACCTCTAGTTTGGTTGAATTATTGTGTAGACTGACCACTTTTATTTCTAGTAAGTCATCCTTATACCTATGTGTGAAATTGAAATATGGTCCTCAACATTATATGGATTGATAACTTTGACCTCATCCCAAATAGTATATTAATGTTTAAAATCATGGTTGAGAGATGCTAAATCAAACATTGTGTTAATGTACTTAGTTATTCCTATAATTGGATATGCAGAAGTAAGTGGAGTGTAGGATGAGGATGCCATTAAAACTCTACATGGAAATTTTTTGTACTATGGAGTCTATAATTTCTTGGTCATAATAGAGCTTTGAATTCATAATGTAAACTTCATATATATATAAGGTAATGTGATTAGATTTGAAATGAAAAATTTTATTATATTGATTTGGATGTGATGGCCTTGATAATTGAATGTATTAATTAGCTAATTCATGTGAATTAATGGAAATAATAGCATTCACTCCATTCCTTGTATATTATTTCCATTTTAATTTCATAACAATGATTTCCATGGATTTTGTTACCATGTGGATCCTTTCACATGTTCCCATAATCAACATAATGTGTTAGATGTCTCTTTTCTATGCTTTTAGGACTGGCCTTTGTGTCTTATTATATGTTTATATGGCTGAGAGACATGTGTCTACATCTATCTATTCCAATCAAAACTAAGCTATGGCATGTTATACTTTGTTTTTTTTGATATGGGTTAGTAAGATGATATGTGGATAACTCTTGTTTCTCCATTTACCAAGAATATTTGTATGAGGAACTTTTCTAACATCACATCTATGTGAGTAGGATGATGACACATGGATGGATCTAACTACTCCACTTATCTAAGATATCTTTATGAGGAACTCTATTGATGCCACCTCCAAGTGAGTGAGATGATGACACATAGATGACTCTCATTACTCAACTTACTTAGTGTTAATGCCCAAAATTACATTGAAGAAATTGGGCCCTTGTCAAGTATAAATTCCCAAGTCCTCAACCCAAGTTTTATCTTTAGATGTTCACTCTAAGGTTGAGTTTATATGAATATTGGATAAGTCCTAACTTGGTCTTTATTTGGCATATGTGTCATTTCCCTTAGAATTTTTTGGTTTTTTTGTGTGAACATAATCTCTAAAAAAAATAAGTATTTGGTTTTTTTGTCTCATTAAGTGTTGGTTCTTATTTATACACGTCGTACACTTGACCTTGCACACTTAAATAAAATGGGAAATAAAGATTAAAAACCTGCTAGAATATTGTTGTAACTAAGGAAAGGTTTTGTATCAAGATTATAATGAATGTATAAAATGACTAAGAGGCACCTAAAAATGGTATGGCTAGCTCCATACTATTTTTGGATCTACTTGAACTAAGGTGAGAAGACCTATGTGGTAGCTTGCTCATAAGGAGAGATTATTCAATTCAATCTCCATGGGGATTTTTGGCACAAGGAATAAATATGACCAGGGTATAACCAAGTTTGCACACTTCACCCGTGAAGGGTTGTCACACAACATGCATAAATTATGTAAGTCATATATAAGTTACTAAACATATATGAGGAGATGAATGCAATCTTAATTCTATAAACTATTCAATAATATGTGTCAAATGGAAAACTTTAACACTAGAATTTATAACACAAACTACAAAAACATTATATATATACAATATTTATGCATTTTAAAGGTAAATAACACTTAAAGTATGCAATATGATATGTTATTTATAGGTTAAGATAGGGTAGGATAAGTTATATGATTAAAAACATGAGTGTGGAATTTTGGTGGTTTCTAAATATCAAGGTATCTAGCAATATTTCATGATAATATTCTTTATTAAAGATGAAAAAAAAATGCAAGATAATGGTATACACCATATTATCCTTGAGAGACTAAAACATACACTAAAACTAATCTTTCAAATTCTTTTCCATTTTGAATCCATAAACCTAGCATGCCCTAATAAGTTATTTAGTAATAGATTCTAAAATCATGTAGAAAGGGTTTTATAACCTAGATCCATGCTCAAAATGATAACCAATAATGAACATAAGACTAGATATCCAGTCAATAATATTTGTAACATAGATCATTACACTTCATTAATAGGAAATAGAAAAAAACCATAAGCATTTTCATTAACTTGAAAAGAAATATTATAGATATCAATACTTTAAAATGTTTTCATCAGGAAAATCATAGTGAGATTTCTCTTTTGACATGGGAGGCATAAAAATTATCTCAATCTTGCTAATGGTCATATAGTAGTAACCACCTTAGTAAGGGAGATAAAATCTACACATAATAATTGATCCTAGAAAATTTTCTATAGAACCTAGACTTATATAAAATGGATGCCTAAAACAATAACCTATGACATAATCAATAACTAATAACCTTGAATAGAGGAGAGGCCCCCTAATTATACATTTTTCAAATTTGGAATCATGGGTCATAACTCTCAAAACAAACTTTCATGTCCACCAATATGCATCTAACTATAAAATATTCCCTTGTCATGCCTAAAATATTCATCCATTTGCAAGAATAATCATTTTTATAACTACCTCTAAAAATAATGATGAATATGTTACAAAAAAAATTTAGTTTCATGGTAAGAGATGCCTTTCACATGATTTGGAAGTAGAATATTCATTTTAGGAGCCAAACAGACTTTATCCTCATGTGTAACTACCTAGAGATGCTTTTATATTAATTGATGGATAATCTAAGATCTTTTAGAAAGATTCCTTTCTCTTATGCATGTTAAATAAATCCCATTCCATTTTGATAATGACATGAAAATATTCTTGATTCATGGCTACTTCAAGATATTCCTTAGATTGGCCCACTTTGAGCTTGTAGTTATATAATATCTTTCCCATGGATTAGTTCAAATAAGTGAAGTAGATGAAGAATGAAAAACTTGGGTTATATTTCCTTTGAAAATTCTACTCTCATTCAAACCATCAATCTGATGCATACATGATCAACCGTGAATCATTAATTTTTTGGGTCATTCACCAAAGGCTTGAGACTTATCCTCTTCACATCTCCCCAAAGGATCTTAAACTACTTTCAGTCTTTGCTTACCATCAAATCTTTCTTGGGTGAGTGAACACACTTTATCAGATCATGATCCAAGGGGAATAACATCATTGGCTACTATTTTCACTCAACCTTGAGGTCATGCCACTTGGAAGCCCTAATATCTTTTAGCATCCCTTATAAATAGTATCTATTATATTTAGTTATATCACACCATATGGCAATATATGGCTATATCTTTGGCCCCCATTGAACTATCAACTATCTTCTCATATCATTAGATCTTTATAACATGCCTAAAATTTTATCTATGCCCCATAAGCTTGACACTTATCATACCTACATTGGTCTTAGGTTCCTTTAACTATCTAGTTTTGATTACATACCATCAAATCATCCTAATCCATGTTAACATGCATTGTTGGATATTCATCTATTTGAACTCAAATGGCTATTTTATGAAGCTTAAAATTAATGCTCACACAATTGTCTTGGAGCATTTAAACCCTAATGACTAGTTTTTGTCGCTTAAATTTCATGTCTACATGCCTATCAAAATTTATCCACAAGACCATCACACTTATGAAATTTGAGAAAATATTTCAGATATTTCATCTTTGGTAATTTTTTCTGTGGGTTCTTTATCTTGGCATCAATTTCACCAAGATAATTATTCTACAAGAATTCCTAGTTCTTGACCTTTTTATGTTGGGACTTTTGTTCCAGGTAACCTCTATAATTGACATTCCTTCTTCAGGATTTTTGTTTCCTACATCCCCACAACAATCTCTCTAAAATATTGAGCACATTCAAGCCTTTTGTCATGGACAAAATATTTAATGGAATTAATTCCTTCAAACTTTTTGCCATGGGAAATTTTCCTAATGGAAATGAGTCTTCAGCCCTTTTATTTGTTAGGATAATTATCTCAAAAAAAATGTTTGAAAATTTTTATTTGAATTAGCGAAGCACTTTTCCCAAAACAATTGGTCTTCAACACTTTATCATAATTGGGATAATTATTTCAAACATTTTTATCTAAAATAATTTTCCCATAGAAATTGAACTTGGCATTTTATCTGAATAAATTGAGCTTACACTTTTGTTAAAGAAAGGAATTTTTGTCAAGATTTTTGTGAGGGAAAAATACCCAAAGGGAAAATTCCATTTGTATTTTTTTGTCTCAAACAAAATGTCTAAAAAAAATAGGGAATTTATATTTATTTGAAGGAATTTTAACTTTTCTTTCAGACTTTTTTTCCATGGGTAAAATGCTTGAAGGTCAAATGCCCTTCAAAAAAAATTTCATGGAAAAAAAATTTGAAACAAAGGGACCTTAAACCTTTCCTAAATGAATTTTAATTAGCTCTTTTTTCAAAGGGTAAGTTCCCTTCAAACTTTTTGTTGTGAAAAAAAAGCCTAAAATAAATAAGGACTTTACATCTTCCCCTTCAATATGTAATTTTTTGGGACATTTTACCTGCAATAAAATTCTTAAAGGGAAAGTTCCCTTCAAAAAAAATTCCATGAATAAAGTGTCTTAAATAAATGACCCTTCATATTTTTTTTGAAACACTTAGCCCAATGCAAGTGGGACTTGCCCAAGACATTGAATTTCGTCAAATTTTTTGTAGCAGACAAAATGTCTGATAGAAATAAGTCTTCAAACTTTTTATTTGAGGAAAAAAAACCAAATAATTATTTATGTCAAACATTGTGTTCACATAAAAAACCCAAAAAAGTGTAATGGAAATGATACATACAATAAACAAATACCAAATTAGTTTTTAGCTAATTTTCATAGGATCTTGACCTTGGAGTGAACATCTAAATATAAAACTTGGGCTGAGGACTTAGGCATTTATACTTGACAAGGGCCCAATTACTTTAGTGAAATTTTAGGTACTAAAATTGGCTCTCATTTAGGGATGCATACCCCTACAGGTGTGTAAATAACCCTACAACATAAAACAAGGTGATAATCCATTGGGCTACAAAGTCAAGACTTAGCATTTTTTAACAAACATCCATGAAGGCTCAACAAAACATGGTAGATTGACCAAAAAAATTAGGAATATATGAAAATGAACACACAAAAAATCATAAAGGGAAACTTTACAAACAAGGCCCAAAGTAGAGGGGCAACAAAGCAATAAAATAGTAGAAAGACAACAATATATAATATGTACATAGTTGTAGACAAAATCAATAAAGGAAGTGTTTTAAATGTATACCATTAATTGGTAGCTCCAATATTTCACCATCAAAGTATATCAAGAAGAAAATAAGATCCCCAATCTAAAAATTAATAGAATAGGGACCCATCCATAAGGCATCAAACTTGCCATGATTTCCTTCTCCTCATGCATGTTATCCCAAAGTAGAATCAAATCACCTACTTGTAAAGTTTTTGGATTGACTTTTCTATAAAATATTTTCTTCATCTTTTCTTTAAAATTGAGGTGTATTTCATGAGTTTATATTTGAATTTCATCAAGCTCAATAATCTATTTCATCCTACTTTCATATTGGTTGATCTACTCATCATCCCCTAGTTATTATATGAGCTGATAGGTGGATAAATCTAAATTCATATGTAGAACGACTTGAGATCCATAAACAAGCTCAAAAGGGATTATTACTATATCTCTATAAGGTGTAATATTATTATCCCAAAAGACAAACTTTAGTTGTTCACCCTACTTCTTGTTTTCTTCCAATGTTTACCTAATTATCTTGAGCAAGTTCTTATTACTTGATTATTCTTGCCAATTCCCTTGAGGATTGTAGTTAAAAGCATAGCTCAATTCAATCCCATAGTATTTTCATAATGCCACCAAAGGTTTGGATTTTAATCTCATGGCATCATAAAAAATTATGTTGAGGCACACCAAATATGCAGATAATGTGATTTAACAAACAATACATAACTACTTGGTGTGTTGATTTCTTTGTAAGGACCACTTCAATCCATTTTTTGAATTAGTTAGTTGTAACTAGATATCCATCTATGTCCAAAACCTAATTAATCAATAATTTCTCCAATGAAATCCATTTCCTATGTCTAAATGGGCCTTCATTCATCACAAGTTATAAGGGAAGAGAACTTGAAGCTTTCATCCTCCTAGCAAAGTACTGACATCTCGCATGCTTTTTGACTTTATAAGAAACATCCTTGAATAATTATGGCCACCAATAACTAGATCAAAAAAATTTATGAGTTCTAATCTTAGATGTAAAATTTCCACCATATACTCCACTATGAAAGTCTTCAATCAAGACAACATTCTATTCTTCTAGCATGCATCTTAGGAGAACCCCATCTAGATTCTTCCATGCTAGTCCATTCTCAGTCAAAAGGTATTTTTGGGAGACAAGTTTGAGGGTTCTTCTTTGATTCTTATCCAAGTCAGGGGGACAAATCAAATTTTGTAAGTAGTAAATAATATATCTATACAATAGAGACATGTTAAATTGACTTAATGAATTATTAACATTAAAAATATCAGTGTTTACATCAACAACTTGCAAATTAGTATTAAACATAACCTTAGCCAGACCCACTTGCCTTACTAACTTAGTGGTCTAGATATCCATGTCATATTCTTATAACTTGTTAACCCACCTGCACTTCTTATTGGATACTTACGTCTGAGTTAAATGTCCTTCACCATGGTGTATGAGACATAGCCAATAATCTTTGAACTTAGAATATAAGGCCTGAACATTTTTAGATCCTTTAAAATAGTGAAAGATTGTTTTTCCATGATGGTGTAGTTTAGTTTAGGACCTTGCAAAGATTTTCTAAATAAATCTATGGGATGTTCATGATTATCCTCATTCTTTTGCAACAAAACAATAGAAATAATATTATATGATGCAAAAGAGAACATTTGGAATAGATTTATGTAATCAAGGATAGCCAAGACATGGGAAGACTTTAAAGATCCTTTGATGTCACTAAACACTTTTATGTCCTTCTCCCACTTGATGGTCTGGTCCTTATTCAACATGGAAGTAATAGGCAGAGTAATCTCTATAAAATTGGACATAAACCTCCTTATAAAGTTAATTTGTCTAAAGAAATATTGAATTCTTTTCTTGGACTTCAAGGTAGGCACTTTTTTAATGGCCTTGACCCTTTTAAGATCAATCATGACACCATCCTTGGACACTATATATCCCAATAACTTAGCTTTTTATACTCTAGAGTGGCATTTTTTGGGGTTAAGTGAAATATTGAATTCCCTACATCTGATCAGTGCCTTTTTTAGATTCTCCAAATATTTTTCTCTAGTCATAGAGTACATAGTAATGTCATCTTGATAAATAATAATGAATTGATTAATTATCCCTACAAAAATGACATCCATAGCTCACTAGAACATTACACCAATATTCATTAACCCAAAAAGAATCCTCATATATACATATGTGCCCCAAGGCATAGTAAACATAGTATTGAATCTCTTGAATTATTTTACCATAACTTGGTTGTACCCTGAGAAGCCATCTAATGTGGACAACATATTTTATCTAGTAACACTTTGTAATAGGGTCTACATATTAGGTAGGGGATAATTGTCTTTTAGAGAAGCCTTGTTTAGACTTATGAAATCCACACACAAGTGGATGTTTTCATTTTTATTTCTTACATGTAGTAAATTTTCAACCCATGATGAATACTTGATGGGCTAAATGATACCACCATCCATTAGCTTATTTAATTCATCCCACTTTTTGGTGGATAAGATGGGGTTAATGGGTCTATATTTATGCCCAAAAGGATTGTTATCAAGCTATAATAGGATGATGTGCTGGAATAAATCTTCTATATATGCATTCATCTTATAATAAGAACATGTTAAGAAATATTGGTACTTATTTAGAAACTAAATGTAAGATTATTTTTTAGCTTCACTTAGGTGAGTACCCAACCAAACCTTTCTTGGATTCTCATGATAACCCAAGTTAAACTCAGTCACATCTTTTGAAATGAATGATTCTCTCAACATGATTCCATTAGCTCCATAAAAAGATGCCTCCAAACTCACCAATCCCCTTAGGATAATGTTTCTCTTCAATTGAATAATGTCATTCCTAAACAAGGTTTCATTACCATCAAAAACCTAAACCATAGAGCCCAAGTCTATGAGCTGGTCATGGAACTTAGCTTCACAATTCAAAAACCTCTTAATATTTTCATCATCATCAAACACTTGCCAATGATGAACATTATTTAGGTTGAAGACACTGATAATGAGGGATCATATATGAAATATCAAATTGAGCACCTAACCCTACAAGTTTGTCAGCTTCTTCATTGAATTTTATATCATGATAACAAAGATTGAATGCATCAAAGAATTTAAGTAGTTTCAAGATAGCATTATAATATTACTTCAACCTTTTATTTTTAGTGTCATAAACATTACAAAATTTCTCAACCAATAACTTAGAATCTCCTTTGATAATAAAACTTTTAATTCCATACTCATAGGCAAACTTTAAACCAAGTAAGAGTGCCTCATACTTAGTAGTATTATTCATGCAGTAAAAGGATATAAAAAAAGAAAACATAAAACATTTAACATTGGGGGCATAGAAAATAACCCTAGCTCCATTTCCAATATTGGAGCAATCTCCATCAAATCACATCTTCCAAACTATACCTTATTTATTAGGTTAAATATTAAGAACATAAGGTTGTTCACCAGTATCAACACTCTCAACAAAGTTGCCCAAATTCAACATCTATGTACAACACTTCATTAAGAGCATGTATTAGATATTTTATTACATGTAGAATATTTGGATCTCTATAAATACTAACCATATTACCATCCAAAGTAATGGTGGAATAGGAAAGGTCCATTTGCACACTTCCACCCATGTTAGCATACTATTTACATGACAACACCATCCCCCACTTAGGTGGGTAATCTATAACTACCACATCCATATTAAGATAATTTCCTAAATACACTACCAACTACACCAACAACCCCTTGAATTATCCAACAACTAGAACCTCTCATGAGTCTATGGCATAACACTTGCCAAACCTAACATAATATTCACTCCAAGCTCATTGAGGACACCCAAGGGCATCACATTGTAAGAAACACAAAATCAAACATGAAATTATAAAAAAATATACCATTGATCAATAGGGTTATATAAATGGATCCACATTCAATTAAATTTATACAAGTGTAGTCCCCAAATAGACCTTTAGAGTGGGTTCAACAACCTCTTCTAATTCTTCATCTTCTTCTAGGGGTGCTTGGGTTAAATAAATTCTATTTACAAATGACCTTTCACCAAATTCTAAATATTCAAAGGCCCTCTTCCTATATTTAGGTATTTGTAATAGTTTAACAAGTGGCATGATGATTTTTATTTGACTCAACACTTGGGCCATATCACACACATGATACTGAGAAAGAGGCATATTTATTAGAAGGGTAACAACACCTTTATATAGAATATATTCACTCAAGGTCTAAAGTAGAGTAGGTTGGGGTGGATTTGAATTTTTCAAAGTAGCCTTTGAAGGTGGACTTTATTTAAACTCATCATCACCCTTAGGGATACTAAACAATATGTGCATTTTGTCGATCTTAGTAGGATCACCTCTAGGCTTATCAGCTTGGGTCATGGGTGTTATCTTGGAATATGTTGGGACTATTGTAACTTTCTTTGCTTCTTTGCTTGCATTCCCTACCTTTGGGTTTGTAGGGGTAGTGTCTTGAGGAACAACACCTAGTTGCCTACTTCTCAATTTGTATTCATTTTGAGTAACTGCTACATTAATTAACAACTTCTTGTCCTCAATTGATGGAATTAACCCATGACATTTCTTAAAAATCATAGAGAATAAGAGATTAGAATCATGAATGGGAAATTCACATGCTTGTGCCATTTTAACATCACAATAAAATTCAAAAGTTAGGACACTCTCCATTTTTATCACACTCCAAAACTGTTCAACCATAGTATCATTCAGCAATTTTATGGAGGTAGTCAATTTTCTTTTAGGACTTTGACAATCAAACATAAAAATCTCATATTCAGATGATACATATTTAGGTTCATCTAAATATTCATTAATTTGTTTAGTGGTATCACATGGAGGATGTGGAAGGAAGCACTTATCACACTAATCAATGTCTAAATCAGAATTCACTACATTTACCTTGTCATTTAAAGGATCAGGCACCTCCTTTATATATACTTTGTTCTAGTTTTTTTCTATCATTTATTCATGTGCAAGCCTCTTCCCTCTATAATTATCTTGATTGTGAAAATTAGTCCCCCTTTAAAATTAATTCATATTTTGACCTCTCTCATAGTTTTTAGAAACATGAGGGACCCCCTTGTCATCTCTAGAAATCTTGTATGACATTTATTTGATATTAGAATCCAAATTTTTAATAGTCTCCTCAAGGTTAGCCATCTTTGTAGATTGTGTCTTTTCTAGATTGACCAACTTTACATAATCTCACTTGTTCATGCACTTTCCCATAGCCTTTATGTTATTTTCAATTTGGATGGCCATATTGAATGCTAAACATAGGTTAGTGAGAGTTTTATCCCTCAAGTAGTATGCAACATTATTATCAAAGGCATCAAAATACTTTATCAAGTAAATTGTATCACTAGGATTGATGTTTTTGGGTAGCTACATCATAGTCCTATTGAACCTTGTATTGAAGTCCTAAACACATTCATTGGGGTTCTTGATGTTTTCAAATTTATCCAAGAAAACCCTTGGATCAATCCTAGCACCATGTTGAATTCTAAAAACATTCTGCATCTCCTCCCATGAGTTAATGCATTCAGTGGAAAGAGAATTGAACCATTCATGAGTATTTTCCTCTAGAGTGTGTACAAATAGCTTGATGCACACATCCTCATAGTTAATATCATAATATTCAATGATATTGTAAAAGGCCCTAAGGTGTTGATCACCACTCACTGCATTGGTCCCTTAGAGCTTTGGAAGGCATTTCTTTACTTTGTTTAGGAATTCTTTAAGATAACCTACCATTTCATAAATATTAATAGGCCTAAATCTAAGAACATGGAATACATGATGCTCATTTTCATCTTAGTCTTTGATGGACATTATTGGGCCACATACCAAGCTTGGTCCCTATTGGCCATTTTTTGGGCCATCTACCAAGTGAGCCCAGGATTCTTGATGAAGGTTGAGAGGCTATTTTTTACCATGGACAATAGGGTTTTGTAGGGTCATCCCAACACCATTAAAGTGGTTCAAATTCCATGGAGTGTTAAATATGATGAAGTAAGATATAAGGAACACATATGGATCACCATTAAGGTTAGATATGGACCTTTGGTTTATATTTTTGCTTAGGTAGGGTTATTTTTTCAACAGTCTTAGACATTTTAAGGAGGATATACGTATGCATAAATGGGATTTTATTTATTACAAAGAAATGATGAGTCTATTTAGACCTATTATAATATAGAAAAGTGTATATAGTCTATATGTATTTACTAATATGGAAACTATAGGAAAACTAATAACCTTAGATTGGTTTTACACTATAGATGGATCTATGATCCAAAAATGAAGATAAAGTAGAGATATGATTAATGTAAAATATCTTCATCCTTCAGCAAGGCCATATTCTTGACAAGTAGCCACCTAAAAGGCATGAAGCCATGATTTAGTCAAATCCATGAGCATGAGATTTTGTCTTCAAGTGAGAGATGGTATGAAAGATCAAAGAAAAGGCCTAGTATTGGTAATTGCAACAAGGAGCATTGAATGTGTCCTCAAAACCTTTGGGGACCTTTTCACTCAAAAATCCATAGGTAGTGTCCTAATTGATAAAAAATATGGCAAGGTTTTCATTAGCTAAGGAGAAATGGTGGTGGCTCAAGTTTATTTAATAAACTAGGACAAAATGTTCTTTTTCTAATAGAATGTTCCCACATACTTTTTTTCTCTCTCTCTCTCTCTTCTCCTATACATCCTAGTTTCATTCCCATTGAAGGGGTTCTCATATTTTGTATTTTAGCACTTTCTTTTCTAAAATAAGGATACTCATCAAAACTCTTGAAACTTTGTGCTTATTTGATATAGTTAAACCCTATAAAAATATTGTAAGAACTACTTTTTGAAGTTATAGTATTAACTCATTACCTATCTCTTATCTTTAATCAGAGATTAGTATGGATGTGTATGGTAAAGTTTTTAAAAATAGTCTTCCTAGTTTGTTTTCCTTATACTTACCTCAATTAATGTGTTTTCAAACTAACTTTTAAGTCTATATTAGTGCTCAACTTTGGACCTCTTCTATGAAATATTTTTACAACTAGTGAGATTGTGAGATTGAGTAAGCCATGTGTCTTTTACTGATCCAGTTTGTGTTCAAGCTTATGTGAGTGTCCATTTAATATTGGTGTATCACAATTTTATATTTCTTAGGATTCCTTACCATATTTCTAACCCTTTTCTTGTGAAAGATTAGGCTTATCATTCATTTAGGTGAGAATCAAAGAGGAAGTCAGCCTACTCTAGAGGTTCAACCCTATATAGGTTACCCATAGCTTGGGTTGTCCCAATATTATAGCTTAGATGAAGAGAGCCTAAATAACCCTCTCAAAGGGTGAAAATTAATCTTATAATAGTTTATGGCATGCCCAAAGGGACACACTCTTTTAAAAGAAGGATTGTTTAAAGTTGATCCTAGTTTGATCAAATTTACAATAGTTAATCTTCCAAAAAATAGCATTTGATGAATCCAAAGGGAATAATAAACACTCTAGTGTAGAGAAGTATCTCATTTCATGCCAAAGGTGAAACAAGGTTAGATTCGATAGGTATTAATTTTAATTTTTTTGAACTACCTTTAAATTCATAAAAAATATTAAGGTTTGCCAATACACATCCATATTAGGGAAATTTTTCTCCTAGGTCATTTCCAAGGACTACCCCTATCATAAGCCATTTATTAACCCTTTTCATATCCATTACAATCCCTATAGATTTTCCATATTTTAATGGCCAAAACCCTCTAGCCCTTGATCACTATGATCCTATCCCAGTTGAAGCCCTTCAAAGTGTTCCTTATTACACTAGAGACCAAGCTTATAACACCCTCTAAGCAACTCATAGACATAACCAACTTTTTTAATATCCATAATGTCATAGATAATATAGTTATTAGGTTTTTATCTAATTGTTTAAAATAAAAGGCCCTAGATTGGTATAGAGGCCTTACTACCAATTCCATTCAAACATGGGAATTATTAGGGGAAGCCTTGTGTAAAATATTTGAGGAAAAAATTGATCATTTATCACTTACAGAGAAACTAACTACCATTTCAAGGGGTCCTCATGAAGTCATGAAAGACTTTAGGATAAGGTTCCAAAAAAATTAGGATAGAATCCTAGTCATAGTTAGACCAACCCCTAACTTCTCCTTCTTTTATTATTTATAGGATTTAAATAGTGACATAGCAATGATGATCTAATCTATGGGAGGACTTATAGATGCTTATAAGGTGGCCATCAAAGTAGAAAATTATCTAGTTCAAAATGGTAAACTTACACCCAGACCACTATTGTCCTTATTTCATGAAATCAGACCACCTCCTATTTCTATCCCTCCATTGGATGTCATTCCTCCCATACCAATAAGTTATACAATTTCTGTACCAAAACAAAAGAGAGATTCTACTAGTGGATCTAATGATTCAATAGAGTAGAATAACTTTAACGAGCTCAAAAACATGTTTTAGTCCTTAGGGAATGAGCTAGTAAATTTCAAAAGGAAATAGGATCTCAATAGGCCTCATCAAAGTTAATATTAGCCTTAGTAGCAATCCTTTCAATCAGATAGGCCACCATATAAGGGGAACTACCAAAGCTAGGGCTAGGGTCAAACCCAAGGATAAGGGAAGCATGGATATAATAGGTAGAATAACTATAATCCTAATATTTATAGTACTTCTAGATCCTTGGTCCCAATTCAAAATAATTTGGCTCAAGAAAAAGAGGGTACCATGCCTTACAACTAGTCCTTTGGTCAACATATTTTCCCAAATATAGCCCTTAACCAAGCCTTTAATGATCAATGGCCACAAGCTACTAATTTTGGATACAACTAAGCTCTCATGGCCTAAAATGTATAAGTACATATGATTACCAATATAGAGGATCCTCCATAAGGTTAAGGGTCTAATCAAGGACTAAACTAGTTATATGCTACAATGATGAACCGTGAACAAGAAGAGTGTTACATAGCCAACTAGCAGGCTAGTTCTAGTTAGGCCTATATTATAGTGGCATCAAACACAAGATTTAAAAAAAGGAACATGGATGGTAACTAGGAAGTAGTTAAAGATATTCCCACCATTACTCCTTCATTGACAAAGCCAAGTGAACCTTATATCACTCCAAAGGTTTTAGTGCCTCTAAAAAATTAGAGCTAAGGGAATGTTTTTGTGCCCCAAAGCTCACACATTCAAGAAACAACAATGGTGGATCCCAAAGCACAAACAAAGGTTAGTGGTTTACCCATCAACATTGTTGAATAAATGAAAAATTCAAATACGAGTGTGCCCATGCGGGACATGCTCTCCATGCCTAGCCAGGTAAACATCCTTCAAGAAAGACTGTTAAAGATCAATGTTTTAGACATACCACCAAGTAAGGTGAATGAAATTCTCACTAATGCAGCCAAGGGGCCTCATGAAGGTCAATCAAGTAAAGTAACTAATCATGTTCCATTATATAGTTTATTAATCATTGGAAACTCTCTAGTACATAATTGTTTAGTGGATAGTGGGGCTAGTACTTCAGTGATGCTAAAGTCCATAGCTAATCAGCTTGGTCTAAAATATGAGCCACAGTATAAAGGGGTGTTGTAATTTGATGGTTCTTCTCCCAATCCATTTGGTATAATTAAGGACCTCAACATGACCCTATAAGCTTATCCTAGTGTCTCAATGTCTCAAGATGTATTGATCTTGGATGTACCTCCTTGCTTTTCACTATGTTTATCTAGAGAGTTTAAAATAAATATAGGGGGTTATTTTGTAGTAGACTAGTCTTATATGGAATTTAGGACAAGGTATGGGGCCAAAGTGTCAATTAAATTTGATCCCATTACACAATTCCATATAGATCCCTATGGGCTAGATAACATTAACATCAATTTCACCAGCATTGATGAAGATGAATTTATAATGGGGTAGGAGATGAACACTCACCCAGAAGAGGTACCAAAAATGTTCCTAGATGAGTTGTGGAATGAAAACTAGTTGTTGGATCCCTTAAAAGGTTTTGAATACAAAGGCTTTGATATCTTATATTTCCTTGAAGAAAACTAGCATATTTCATCCCTCATGAGGCCTCAATAATATCCTAATGGTCTATGAAAGTTATTCTTTGATGGCTCAAGGATAAGCACATGGTGGGTACAAGTGTCATGTTGATATCCCCTTAAAATGATAAGTCCTCTTCATATAGGTTTTAATTCAAATACTACTATAATGTAATAAAATATGAAGGTCTCATGCATGGCCTTTAATGGGATAATAAGAGAAGGATCAAGTAGTTACAAGAATATAGGGATAGTGAGTTGGTTGCACACTAAGTTATAGGTCAAAATTCTAGTAAGAACCCCTTAATGAATTCTTAAAAACATAGAGTGTGGGACCTAATTGAGTACTTTGAGGCTTTCAACATCCAATTAGTGCCTAGAGGCCAAAATCAACATGATGATAGACTAGCAACTATGGGGGCTCATTTTGACATCCCCAATGATTTGAAAAGGACCAAGGTTCAACCATATGTAAAATAAGACAATCAGTTTCAAATAAAAAATATCATTATTAGGTATTTGAAAATGATAAACAAATTACATGTTTCTTATAGAAAGAAACAAATTTATCCCTCAATCAAGAAAAATTCTAGCATCAATATGGGAAGCAAATTATTCAATTAAGGCCCAATAAGATTCCTAAAGGGATAGTCACCCTAGAAGGCCTCTTTCATTAGGGGCACCATATGCGGAAGGATAAAGTAGTGATGTTGAGTAATGAAGAGAACTATGAGAGAGTTCTTATCTTTGAAGACAATCTCCTCAAGCTTGGGAAGGTAAGCACTAAAGCTAAAAGGCATGCTTTTATAGATCTCTATAAAAAATATGCAAACATCTTTGATTGGAAATATAGTGACCTAAGGGGATTTGATCCTAATTTGGCCCAAAACACAATAGAGATAGAGGCTAATTATAATCCTATAAGGCATAAGTAGAGGCCAATAAATCCCAAGATTGAAGAGAACATGAGAAAGGAATTAACCAGGCTTGTTGAATTTAGTATCATCTTCCCAATCAAGCATTCCTCATGGGTCAATAATCTAGTACCTATCAAAAAGAAGAGTGGGGAGATTAGACTATGTGTGGAATTCAAGGATCTTAATAGGGTCTCTTTGAAGGATCATTACCCTCTACCATCCATGGAGTAATTCCTAAAATTAGTTGCTAGTTTAGAATGCTTCTCTCTCTCTTAGATGGATATTTAGGTTATAACCAAGTGCTAGTGAGAGAAGAAGACTAGTACAAGACTGCCTTCACCACCAAATGGGGGACATTTACTTATCAAAAGATGGCTTTTGGATTGTTTACTACTGGGGAAAACATTCAAAGAGTGATGGACATGGCCTTTCAAGGACTAATAAATCAAATGGTTTTGGTCTACTTGGATGACATTATAGTCTTGTATAAGAATTATAGTGAGCACATAGATCATCTGAGGCTGATATTTCAGAGATATAGAGAGTATGGTATATCTTTAAATCCAAAAAAATATGGTTTATCTATGCATAAAGGCAAACTACTGGATCATATTATTTCAAAAGAGGGATTACCTATTTATCTTGATAGAGTAAGTGTTATCTTAGCCTTATCCTTACCAAAACATAGAAAGGGGATCTAGAGCTTCCTTGGGAAGATCAACTTTGTGAGAAGGTTCATACCTAGTTTTGAAAACCTATTAAATCTTATCACCACCAACCTAAAGGAGATACAAGTGTTTGATTGGTCTTATGAAGGGAAGGAAGCTTTTGAAGATATCAAGAAGGCCATTGCCCTATCAACCTCACTCTTAAATTTTGATATATCCAAGGACTTCATCTTGTACACCTTTACTAACATTAAAAACATATCAGTTATGTTGATGTAGAAGAATATTGAAGCAATGAAGTAGCCAATTGGTTTTTTTAATCAAGGGATGGAAGGATATGAGGTGAGGTACACTTTCATTGAGAATCAAGTTTTTTTATCCTTAGTAATCCTTAATAATTGTAGGCCCATGCTCTCCCATAGTAGGATCCATTTTATGGTGTCTCACCCTAGAGTTAGGGATTTCCTCTTTAATAAGGATTTCAATAATAATAAAATAGGCTAGATCATAAAGGTCATGGAATATGACATAGAGATCAGGGTCACCAAGCTAGTCAGAGGTAAGGGCTTATGTGAACACATGATTAATGACCCCTAAGAAGACAAGGAATCTATTTTGGTGACCAAAGGTAACTCATAGGTAGGTGTACCTCCATTTCAAGAGAGTTAGCTTCAAGATATTGCTCCCTTCTTGACAAAAGGAGAATTCCCCAAAGGTTTGGATAAATATAAAATAAGGTATTTCAATATTTAATCTATACCTTATGCATTATTTGATGGTGTTTTTTTAGACAGGACCTCAATGGGGTATTCCTTAGATGCATAGAAGATGACTAGGTGACCAAACTCTTAGAGTAGTTGTATGATGAACTTATAAGAGGTCATTTTATACCTAAAACCACCATAAAAAAGGTAATGATGGTTAATTATTAATATACCAATACTTTCAAGGATTATCATGCATGGATTATAAAATTCCAAAAGTGTGCCCTCTTTACTAAAAATTATAAACTAGCAACCCTTCCACTCAATCTTACTCAAGTGGAACAACCCTTCATGCAATGGGGGATATACTTCATAATGATGATCAATCCATCATAAATTTTAGGGCATAAATGGGTGATTATTGAAATTGACTATTTCACACTATGGGTGGAAGCCATTGATTTAAATGAGGCTAGTGAAGGTGTAGTCTTGGATTTATATGGCAACCTTGTAACCAAGTTTGGCATCCGAACCAACATAATATTTGATAATGGATTGAAATTCTTTAGTATAAATATAAGTGAGTGGGATCTCTAATTTTAAATATACCTTATTACTTCTTCCAACTACTATCCTTAAGGAAATAGACTAGTAGAGTCCACAAATAAGAATTTATTGAGGATAATCAGGAGGACCATGGAATAGAATCAGAGAACATGGTACACTAAGCTAAAGACAATTTTTTGGGTTGATAGGGTGACTCCTAAAATTTTCATTCATAATTATCCATATGTTATTATGTATGAAAGGGAATCTAAATTGCCTATCTCCCTTGAGCTACTTGCATTAGAATTAACCCATCAACTTGAGTTGATGGAGGATGAGCCCACGAATGTGAGAATGATAGAACTTATAGAGCTAGAAGAAACCAAAGACCTTGCTATAAAAGCATTGGAATCACATGAAGCTCAGGTTAAAATGGCCTTTGAAAAAATAGATAGATTAAGGAGCTTTAAGGAAGGGGACCTAGTCCTCAAATAGGACTCAAATAAGGCCAAATTAAGAAACCATACCAAGTTTGATAGCTTATGAGATGGTCCTTATTTGATCCATGGATGTAAAGAACATAGTGATTTTTAGCTTTCCTAACTAGATGGAAAGGTATTAACCATCCTAATTAATGGAATTCATTTAAATCCCCTTTATTGAATAACATTTCATCCATTATAACATATTATACATATTAGAGTAGTTTTTACACTTTATTATAAGTGCTTTTTGCACTTTTTATTTTATGTTCTATTATTTCCTTTTTCAAAGTGCCTCAAGCATTTTATTTTGTTTTTTGTTTTGTTTTTAGTCTTTATTACTTCAAAAGAGGTTTAGCTCAGTTATAGAGGCTAATGACTCCATACCCAATGGACTAGTTAAGGCAAATTATCTAGGTTCTCAAATCATAATATACATTCTTCTTGTGAGTCACCATAGATGTTGGCCATTTTTGGCCTACATACAAAGATTGTACCCATTTGGATTAGGTTGTTAATGGATGAATATATGGATAAGTTACAGAGACCCTTTGGAATGTTGATAGTGTTTGGAATGAGTATAGAAGTACATGGTTTCCATTCGATTCTTCATTATGTCCATATTGATATTTTGGGGCTAGTGGTAGAAATTCTAAGTAAGAAATTTACCAATGCTTTATCTCACATTCATGAGTGTTTCATGAGAGAATGGCCATATTAATTTATTAATTTTAGTCCCAAGAGCATATGAACCAATTTTTAGGTCCTCCACCAAAGTGCATCAAAAGTTATGGAGATCCAGAGTTTGCCTCTCAACTAAATTCCATTGATTTTTTGTACTTAGCCATTTTTAGAGAAGTTCAAATAGAGACAAGTGAGCATCTTGGCAAGGCCATGTCTCACATGTGTGGTATTTAAAGGGGAAGATGTTGGTATATTGATGGTATATATTTTTTTCATTTATTTCAAGTGGCATTGGTGATGACAAAGTGGTCTAACAAGTCAAAGTGATGGAACATGGCAGTCTAATATACTTAGAACAATGTGATACTTACAAGGATGTGTTGGGTGTCCTAGGTTGATGTTGCATGGTTTAATTTAGATTGGTATGATGATATTTGACTTGTTCTTGATGTGTTATATACTTAAGGTTTGACTTCATGTGGCCTTCATGAGGTATGCAGGTCTGTTTATGCCTTTTAGGATTGATCATGCATGGTTTCCTATGGGGTTTTGAGCATTATGGATTGTGTGACATGGTAAGGAGATCAATATGATTAGAATATAAATTATATACATTTATATGGTGCTAATAGGTTAGGTGTATGGTTTGTAATAGGTGGCAAGTGATCTACATGACAACTTACTTATTTGCTTAATTGGCCTATGTGGGCTAATGAGGCTTTGTAAAGGGTTAAAGAGTGATTTCAAAGTGTTTAATCTTATATATACATGGGATATGATTAGATATGAGTTTTAAAGTGCATTGACCAAGTTAGAGGTTAAAGGTTGAAGTAAAAAGTTAGAAAAGGAATATTATGGTTTAAAAAGGTATTAGAAAGGTGTCTAGTGAGCCTGATAAGGACTTTCTTATGTTCATTGGCATGTAAAATGTTTTCATGGGGAGATGAGACATTTTGAGATGTTTGGGAGGGTCCCTAATAATATTTTAGAATCATTTATTTAGGGGTTAAGGGGCATAACTTTATTAGAGAGCTTAAACCCTAATCTTCAACCTAATTGAAAAGATCTTGCTTTTTGGTGCCCAGTATGATGGTGAAATGCTAGGATGATGATTGGAGGTTTCATAATATTTATTACAGTTTTTGAGAAAGTATTTTTTGTCTCTTGATAGTGTGTGGATCCCATAGAAAATGGGTTGTTAATAGTATTATTATTTTTGAGGAAGATTATTGTGAATGACTAGGTAATCTAATGGATTATTGTTGAAGCTTAGGACTTATCCCAAACATTCATGAAAAGTTTTTGGAATACTAATTTTTATGTGTCAAAGTTTTAGGTCTTGAAATATGTCTAGTCGATATGAAGGAAATGTTGTCATGAGTGAAAAAGACCAATCAGAGTGATAAGTGAAATTGGAAGGCCTAATAAATGAGTAGGGATGGTTCTAATATCTTGGAGGTGATTTAAGGGATGTATGACCTCTATACATGAGATTAGTATTATTCCTAGTCACTTGGATATGATTGAATGGTTGACTCATAATTGACCATGATGGTTTTTCTAGTTAAAAGTAAGCTATTTTAGATGATTGAGTTTGTTTGTAGGGAAGATGGTTACATCAAGTATTTATGATGGTTAAAGAGTGTTGAGAACTCATTGAAGTAATTTTTTATAGATTTATAATATTTTAATAATCTTTATTTATTCAAATATAGTCACACAAGTGGTGTCATGCTTTGTTTGTGAGGTATTTGTGATATGAGCTCATGGTGTGGTATAGAAAGCTTATGTAGATGATCATGGCCAACCTTAGGAGACATAAATAATTCTTCCTAAAATATTACAAAGATATATGTATGACCATAATTAATATTGGTATATATACAATGTGATTTATGCCTTTTGGTTGTGAAAATCAAGCTAGACAAATAAGTGTGTGTGTTGATATTTGAATACCTTGTGAGAAGGTTGTTGGGGGTCTTGGTGACCAATGTTTGTATCAGATTGAGTATAGAAAAATATCATTAGACTCAACATATTTTTATGATTCTATTGATTATTTTTATTATATTTATGAGTGCATATTTGACTATGAGCGAAAGATTTGTGAAGGGGTTATTTTCTTGTGTTGAAGAGGTAGTTTGGTGTTGGTGACTTCTGTGGAGTTGAAAACATGGAGAAGAGTGTTATATTAGGGTTTATCTATTATATTTAGAAGTAATCAAAGTTCAAAAATAATACATTTGATAGGTTTTTTTTTTGTTCTCAACATCTTAGGCAAGTTGGTGTTTGTCATCTTTAGGGATTGGTGCTCCTTGTGAAGTGGGTGATTCACTAAGCCTCATGTTTGTGATCATATTATGGGACTTTATTACATTTTTTTTCATACTTTAGAGTGTTTTTCTCCCCCATGAGGGTTTCACACATAAATCTTATGTAATGGTTACATTCATGTTTGTTCTTTGATTCATCTATCTTACATACTAATGTGATTGGTTAAGTAGCTTGAAGAATTAGGAATTAGATTGAATTATTATTCACCATTGATTCACCCCCCCTCTTAGTGGTGTGTAATTCTATCAATTTAAATAAAATCAAGTCATTTTTGTGGCTTAATATCTTGAAAGGTGATTCTAAAGTACAATGGCAAGTCAAGGAATGCAAGGTGGTTTCTCTTCCAAACAAGCTTCATTGTTTAATGGTTCTAACTATGAGTTTTGGTGTTAAAAAATTTAGACTTTTATCATGGATATAAGATTTGATATTTGTTATATTATTTTTTATGGATATGTTATTCCTACTAGTTTTCCTACTAGTGTTGCTAATAAGAAACTATTTGAATGAAATTCAAAGGCCATGTATGTTATTTTTAGTAGTCTATCAGATGAATTTTCAAAGGTAATTAAGTATAAAACAACTAAGGAGATGTGGACTAAGTTGAAGACAATCTATGAAGGAGATTCAAAGGTTAAGCTAGTAAAACTACAAACTTTCAAAAGATAGTTTGAGAGTCTCAAAATGAAGGAGGATTTTGTGGTATCATTCTTAAATAGAGTGGATGATGTGCTAAATATGATCAATATTTTTGGAGAAGATCTCAATGAGTATGTTATTATTTAAAAGGTCTTAATATCTCTATCTTACAGGTTTAACTCTAAGGTATGTACAATTGAGGAAATTCATGATCTTACATTAATGAATATGGATGAGATTTATAGATCTCTCAGTCATTATGAGATGAGGATAAATGAAGACAAGCGTCCTAAGAAGGATGTTTCTTTTAAGGCAAAGAAAAATCCTAAAGAAAAGAAGACATAAAGTAAGGGGTCTCAAGAAAAAAATACTATGTTAAATGATATATCTAATGATGATTTAATTGCTTTATTTCAAGCAAGTTGAAGACTAGATCAAGTAAGTATAGAGGGAAGCTTCCTTTTAAGTGCTTCAACTATGGTGAAGTAGGTCATTTCACAAGCAAATGTCCTCACAAGCATAAGAAAGATGAGGATGAGGATCAAGCAGAAGGTAAGAAAGGTTTTAGGTCTAATAGAAATAAGAGATCATTCAATAATTTTTATAATAAAATGAAGTTCTATAAGGAAAAAATGAGTCTATACATAAAGATGGATGATAGTGACTCAAAAGTAGGCAATGATAGTCAATTTGATAACAACCATAATGAAAGTGAAGCTAAGGATGATGAATTCTTGTTCATAGAAATAAAATCAAATGATGAAAGTGATTTTTCATATCAAATTGAAAGAAACTGGAGTGGATCAGATGAAGAAGATGAGGAAGACATTCCAAACTATGAGAGTGAACTAAAAATCACTCTTGAATATTTGAAAATTAAAATAAAGGTATGTAAAGGTTTGAAGGCCAATTTGAAATAATATGAAGTTCAATGCAATATTTTTGAGGCTAAGATAATTGAAGATAATAGGAAGCATGAAGGAGAAATCATGTTCTTAAATTCTAAATTGGATTCTAAATCCTCAATCCTAAAAGGTAAGGAAGAAGAGTGTTCCAAGTTGATTATATAAAATAAGTTTTTGAATGATGAATTGGAGAAATATTTAAATAAGGCTAAGTATTTTGCCAAGTATGGAAAAAGCACAAATGATCTTGACAATATTCTAATGAATCAAAAGTCTTCAAGTGATAGAATAGGTTTGGGTTTCATTGAAAAGCCATTAGTAGTATGCCAAGCAAAGGAGAAAATAATTGAAGTGGAGAAAGACAAACCTGTAAAAATCAATACCCAAGCTAAGGGTGTTAGCTCCAATAAGGTAAGATATCCTAATGCCATTAACCATTTGAAATTTAATGGATACTATCATATTTGTCATGAGTTTGGTCATAAGGCCAATGATTGCAAGATGAAGGCTAAGAATATCAGTCTACCTAATCCTATGAATGAGATAACATGCTTTAAGTGTTTGGAGATGGGACATTTATCTAATCATTGTCTAAAGAAGATTAAGCAAAGTGAGTTTGCTCCTAAGAATATAACATGCTTTAATTATCAAAGAACTAATCATTTAACCAAATTTTTTCAGTATCAGAGAAGGATTTCATGTTTTAATTGTAAAGGATTTGATCATATTTCCAAATTTTTTAAGAAAAAAGGGGCTTTTAATCAAGTCAAGGCCAATTAGGCTCCAAGTTTTCAGGAAAGGAAAAACAAAGTCTCATACAGGCCAAAGGAAGAAAAGAAAGTAATAGTTGATATGTCTGTAGATCAAGATTGTGTGTTTTCAAAGGTGAAAATTATTTCTTTCACTGAAGAATTTTCATTATCTGCCCATGTTTTCAATGAAGAGATAAAAAACAATGAGAAGTTAAAAAAGGAAGATAAAGATAGCCTTAAGATAAGCATGGATCATTCTATAACTATAGATGATGATATTTCTTATATAGATCAATCATTGGTAGACCTTAAAAAGGTCAATTCAATTGATAATATCGATAAAGACATGGTGGAATTCTCATTTGTTGCCTATTCAAGTTTGAAAGAAGAGGAATTTTTTTCAAGAATAGAAGAGGTAGTTACATGCAAGTTAAAGACGAATAAGACTATATTGAACAAAGAGGAAGAAGAATATGAGAATATGTGGGCCACTCTAGGCTTCAAACTATTCTAAAGTAGTCTTGAAGGATTGGAGCTCTCTATCTATGCTTCACAAGAGACTCCTATAGGTGAAGAAGCAATATTGTTTGTCCAAGAGGTATGTTCATGTCTTTTGGTCCTAAAATGTCATTTTGATCAATTTTTAATGCATTGGTTGAGTGGTGTTTTAAAGGAAAACTAATAATTTTCCTATATGAGGTCTTAAGGAATATTATCATGAGTCATTTCTAGGTATTTTGAGGTCTTGATGAGCTTAGATATGTGTTTTATGGTCAAAAGTCTGAGTTGACCATTTTTGGTAGTGATGATTGCCTAGAAAGTGCCAAAGTTCCTCATATAATGTTCTAAGGTGAAAATAAGCTTTATTATAAGTGATTCAAGTTGGTTTTGGTATGTAAAATAAGAAAATATATCTTGGAGATGCTAATAAGGTGCTAAGATGTGATTTTGACCATTTGGTCAAGATGCTTGCTATAGGTTTTTGGTCTGTATGCACAGAATGCTTGGTTTCAAGGGTCACTTGAAGAATGAAGATGTGTCATGAAGTATGTTTGCCCAAGAAGTTATAAATATGTGTTTAAGACATGTTCTAGGTGGTTTCATAGGTGGATGAATGATTTTGTGTCAGGTGGAGCATTTTGAGTGGTCATTGGCTTCTCTTATCAAGAGCATGCATTTGGTGGCATAAAGGAAGTCATGGTCACCAAAGGTGTGGAGGCTTGAAATTTGGTATGGAAGTGATTTTTTTTTTTCTCTAAGTGTGGTATCTAGCTTAGGTGTTTGCATTTACTAGAGGTTAACTTTTGACCAACTATTATTTTGAAGGCTTAGTGATTTGGGCATGTTTGGAAAAGTGGTCAAAATTTAGAGTTGGAGATTGGAAGATTAAAAAGAAACTGAATCAAACAAATGGGTATCTAAATCATCTTTTACAGTGGTATGGAAGTGAGTATATTTCATTTTATTCAAGTTTTAGCTCACTAGGAGGCCTAATTGGCTTATAGGCTAAAGAAGGAAGTATGCTGAGGAGGATGAGTTGGAGGCTCATTCTTGTCATGCTTGAGGGTTAATGATAGTGGTGTTAAAATTTGAAGTTTCATGGCTTGAAGTGATTAGGGTAGAGAGTTATGAGATTTAAAATGGCCAGATAGGGTTATAAGGGGTCTAAGTAGGCCTAGTGAAGAAAATGAAGATTTTTTAGAAAGTTTTCAAAATAAAGATGGATTTGTTAGTTCTAGATGAGTATGCTAGTGTATTATAAGCATGATTCAAGTATATTGGTGTGATTGAAGTTCTCTTGGTTGTTTACAAGGTGCCTTGAGTGTAAAGGTATGTGAGTTTGCATAGTACTATGGTACTCATGTTGTTGTTTGAATTGATGGTAGTTAATATTAGAGGTCCAACAGGTGTGAATGGGTTGTGTAGACTAAGGGAGATATTTCAAAGTGAAGTAAGGTCCTAGGGGGAGCTATGTTGCCTCAAAAATTGATGATAGGTCCAAGGATCTTAATGGTTCAAGAGTAGTTTCTAAGTGAGAGCATCTTCCAAGGGGGAGTTATACTTATTTGAGGTCTGAATGGTCCATTTTTATAAATATCTCATGTAGGTGAGCATTTTTCATGTGTTTCCTATAGCTCATTTTCTTGTTTTCTATGGTGCCTAGTATTAAAGGGAGACCACTTTATTATTTCGGTAATGGGGGAAAGAGAAAAGGAGTGTTTCCATCAATGAAAAATGGGGATATTGTTGGGATATTGATGGTATATGTGTTTCCAATGATTTTAATTGGCATTAGCGATTAAAAAGTGGTCTAACAAGTTAGAGTGATGGAACATGGTGGTCTAATGTACTTAGAGCAATGTGATACTTGTAAGAATATGCATAGGTGTCCTAGGTGGATGTTGTATGGATGAATGGAGCTTGGTATGATGATTTTTTAATTTTTATTGATGTTTTATATGCTCAAAGGTTGACTTAATGTGGCCTTCATGAGGTATGCAGGTCAGTTTATGCCTTATAGGCTTGATCATACATGGTTGCCTATGGGGTTTTGAACACTATGGATTGTGTGACATGGTAAGGAGATCTCTATGCTTTGAATTTACATTTTATACATGTATAGGGTGATAATAGGTTAGGTTTATGGTTTTAAAGAGGTGCAAGTGATCTATATGATAGCTTGGGTATTTACCTAGTTGGCCTATGTAGGCTAGTAAGGCTTTGTGAAAGGTCAAAGAGTGATTTTAGAGTGGTTAAGATTATATCTACATGGGAGATTATCAGAGAGGAGTGTTCAAGTGAATTTACCAAGTCATAGGTAAAATTTTGAAGTAAAAATTCAGAAAAAGGATCCTATGGCTTCAAGAGGTGCTAGAAAGGTGTCTGATGAGCCTAAAAAAGACTTTCTTATGTTTGTTGGCATGTTTAACGTATGCATGGGGAGATTATCCTTTTATATATGTTAGGTAGGTTACCTAAGAATATTTTATAATAATTTTTGTATGGGTTGAGGGTCACAACTTTATGAATGATCGTTAAGAAGCTAAGGAGGTTTTTGAGTGCTTAAACCCTAGTCTTAGACCTAATTGAAAATATCTTGCTTGTTAGTGCCCAATATGATATTTAAAGGTTATGATGATGATTTTAGGTTATATATTACTTATTTATTTTTTATAAATTATTTTTGGTCTCTTGATAGTGTGTGGGTCCCACAAAAATGGGTTGTTAATAGTATTCTTATTTTTTAGGATGATTTATCAGAATGAATAGGTAATTTAATGGATGATTTTTTAAGATCAAGACTTGCCTCAAACATTAATTAAAATTATTAGGAATATTAATTTCTCTATGTCAAATTTCTAGGTCCTCAAAGATGTCTAGTCAATATGAAGGAAATGTTGTCATGAGTGAAAAAGACCAATTAAAGTGAGAAGTCAAATTAGAAGGCCTAATTAGTGAGTAGGGATGGGTCTAAGCTCTTGGAGGTGATTTAGGGTATGTATTACATATATCCATGAGAATATTATTGTTCTTAGTCACTTGGAAATGATTGAATGGTTGAATCATAATTGACCATGACGGTTTTGCTAGTTAAAAGGAACCTATTTTTGATGATTGAGTTTATTTATAGGGTAGATAGTTAGATCAAGTGTTTTTTATGGTTAGAGAGTGTTTAGGACTCATTGAATTATTTTTTAAAATATTTTTAATATTTTAATTATCTTTATTTAGTCAAATATAGTCACACAAGTGGTGCTCTACTTCATTTGTGAAGTGTTTGTGATATGATCTCATGGTATGGTATAGAAAGCTTGTGTAGATGATCATGGCCAACCTTAGGAGACATAAATAACTATTCATAAAATATTATTAAGAGATATGGATGACCATAATTAATATTGGTATATATACAAGGTGATTTATGCTTTTTGGGTGTGACAATCAAGCTAGACAAGCAAGTGTGTGTGTTGATATTTGAAGACCTTGTGTGAAGGTTGTTGGGGGTATTAGTGACCAATGTTTATATCATGTTGAGTAAAGGAAAATATAATTATAATTAGCATATTTTTATGATTATATTGATTAATTTTATTATATTTATGAGTGCATATTTGAATATGGTGAAATATTTGTGAAAGGGTTATTTTCTTGTGTTAAGAGATAGCTTGGTATTGGTGACTTGTGTGGAGTTGAGAACTTGGAAAAGAGTGTTATTTTAGTGTTATATATTATATTTAGAATCAATCAAATTTAAAAAAAAAATCATTTGATAGGTGTTGTGTTGGTTCTTAACATCATAGTCAAGTTGGTGCTTGTCATCTTTAGGGGTTGGTGCTCCTTATGAAGTGGGTGCTTCAATAAAGCCTCATGTTTGTGATCATCTTATAGGACTGTAGTCCATTATTTTATAGACTTGATAGTTGGTTTTATTTCCCATGAGTTTTTCCCACATAAATATTATGTAATGGTTGCAATCATGTTTATTCTTTGATTCATCTATCTTACATACTAATGTGATTGGTTAAGTATCTTAAAGAATTAGGAATTAGATTGCATTATTGTTCACCATTGATTCACCCCCCTCTTAGTGGTTTATATTTCTATTAGAAGGTGGTCACATGGGTTTATTAATCTTGGTTCTTAGTTGTTACATGCCAAGTTATAGATCCTTTGTCAGAGTGAAAATAAAGTTATACATGATCAAAATTGGCTCCTCAGTTATATTTTACTAAGTTTTCCATACTTAGCCAAATGAGTTCGACCTTTGCTAGGATGGCATGCAAGAATATTTATGGACTAGCCAACTTGAGAATTTAATATATTCATTTATAAATCTCTTGAGACCAATAGATCAAATGGGTTCATTCATTTTATCCTCAAATACATCTCGTAATGTTTGGTGCCTCCATGATTCTTGCATTTCAAGATCCAATTCTTCAAAGTTGGTCAAAAAGCTTAAAATGTTCATACAAACCTCAAGTTCTAGTTAGAATAAAATAAATCCATTCAATATTAAATATTATGGTCACATGATTATTAATTATGGTCACATGAAAATAATTTGGTGAGAATGAGGACATCAATTTTAAGATCATGAACTAGTCATTGAATTTCAAACAATAGGTCCCAGTTAATCTAATGGTATGTGTTCGGTCATACGCTTAGATCTAATAGCGAGTTAAGTTAAAAGGGTCAATGAATATTAAGAGTGAATAAAAAAATGATAAGTGTTAAGGATACATTCAACTAGTAGAGGATCAATGGTTCTCAGGCATTCATATTGATCGAAATCAATGAAATGAAATAAGTCAATATGTCAATGAGCCAAGTTAGATTTTGATAACCAATTAGAGCAAGGGTGATCCTAGGATTCTTGATGGAGGTTGAGAAGCTATTTTTTAAAACCATGGATAATAAGGTTTTATAGGGTCATATTTATGTCATTAAAGTGGTTCAAATTCCATAAAATGGTCAATATGATGCAGTAAGATATATAGAACACATATGGATTTCCATTAAGGTTAAATATGGACCTCTAGTTTGTATTTTTACTCAAGAAGGGTTGTTTTGACAATAGTTTTTTTCATTTTAAGGATCATCTATGTATGCATATATGGGGTTTTTTGTTCCTATAGAAAAAAATGTGAGTCTATTTGGACCTATTATAATATATAAAAGTGTTATATAGTCTATAGGTTTGTACTGATATGGAAACTATAGGAAAATCCATAACTTTAGATTAGTTTTCCACCTATAGATGGACATATAATCCAAATATGAAGATAAGAAAGAGATATGATTAATACTAAGGATATTCATCCTTTAGCATGACCATAGTCTTGACAATAAGTTATGTAAAAGGTATAAAGCCATGATCCGGT